>PPOC02000507.1:404880-509673 GCA_003709265.2 Grigorovia yakushimaensis | reverse complement strand
TATTGTCATTATTAGAAAGACGTGAATTAACTATCCCATCACGAGGTGAAACTATAAGAGCGGCTAATGGTTTCCAATTAATTTCAACAGTTAGATTAACTGAAGATAATTTCAATAAGAAGAACAACGATGAAACTGAAGATGAATTTAATTTAAATATGATTGGTATGAGAATATGGAATGTGGTTAAATTAGATGAACCAAATGAACAAGATTTAAATCAAATTTTATGTAATAGATACCCTGTATTGGTTAATTTGATTCCAAAGTTAATTCAATCATATCAACAAGTTAAATCAATTTATCTTGATCCGAGATTTATTTCATTAAATAAAGGTGCTCATGGTAGAATTGTATCAGTTAGAGATTTAGTAAAACTATGCAACAGATTAGATGTTCTTTTCCAAAACAATAATATTACTAAACCAGATCAATTAATTGAGTCATCCGTTTATGATTCCATATTTGCAGAAGCTTCTGATTGTTTTGCTGGTGCTATTAGCGAGTACAAGGCATTGGAACCACTAATTCAAACCATTGGTGAATCATTAGAAATCGCTAACTCTAGAATCTCATTATTTTTATCTAAGCATGTTCCCTTATTTGAAAACGATGAAGATACTGTCAAGCTGGGAAGAGCAGTTTTACATAAATCCAAATTCTCATTACAAAAGAAATCTATGAACACAACATCATTTGCATTAACTAATCATTCCTTAAGATTGATGGAACAAATTTCGGTAGCCATTCAAATGACAGAACCTATATTATTAGTAGGTGAAACTGGTACAGGTAAAACTACTGTGGTACAACAAATTGCTAAATTCATGAATAAACCTTTGACTGTTATCAATGTTTCTCAACAAACCGAGACTGGTGATTTACTTGGTGGTTATAAACCAGTAAATTCGAAATCAGTGGCTGTCCCAGTTCAAGAGTTGTTTGAATCTTTATTTGCATCCACTTTTTCTTTAAAGAAAAATGAAAGATTTTATAAAATGCTACATAAATGTTTTAATAAGAACCAATGGAAAAATGTGGTTAAATTATGGAATGAGGCTTATAAGATGTCAAAAAATATACTGAAGCCTTCAGATGATAATGACGAAGAAAAAGACACTGAAAATAAGAAGAAGAAACGGAAATTAAATTCACATCAAAGGGAATTACTTTCTAAGCAATGGAATGAATTTCATTCAATGGTAGCAAAATTTCAAGCTCAATCTGATTCCCTAGAAAATTCATTTGTTTTCAATTTTGTTGAAGGTTCACTAGTCAAAGCTGTTAGAAATGGTGAATGGTTGTTATTAGATGAAGTCAATTTAGCATCTGCTGACACATTAGAAAATATTTCTGATTTATTAACCGAAGCTGCCACAAGAAGTATTTTACTTTCTGAAAAAGGTGACGCTGAACCAGTTAAAGCCCATCCTGATTTTAGAATATTTGCATGTATGAATCCGGCTACCGATGTTGGTAAACGTGACTTACCCGCTGGTATCAGATCCAGATTTACTGAAATTTATGTTCATTCACCAGATCGTGATATTACAGATTTACTTTCTATTATTGATAAATACATTGGTAATTACAGTGTAAGTGATGAATGGATTGGTAATGATATTGCTGAATTATATTTAGAAGCCAAACGTTTATCTGAAAATAATAAGATTGTTGATGGTTCTAATCAAAAACCACATTTTAGTATTCGTACCTTAACAAGAACATTACTTTATGTTCGTGATATCGTTCAAATCTACGGTTTACGTAGATCATTATATGACGGGTTCTGTATGACATTCTTGACTTTGTTAGATCAGACATCAGAAAAACTTCTGGAACCTATAATTGCTAAATACACTATTAATAAATTGAAAAATGCCAAGTCTGTTTTATCCAAGGCTCCTCCGTCTCCAGGATCAGATTATGTTCAATTTAAACATTATTGGATGAAAAAAGGTCAAGAATTACCAGTTGATCAGTCCCATTATATTATTACTCCCTCTGTTGAAAAGAATATGTTGAACTTGGTCAGAGCTACTTCAGGTAGAAGATTTCCTGTTTTAGTTCAAGGTCCAACTTCTGCAGGTAAAACTTCAATGATTAAGTATTTAGCTGATATCACAGGTCACAAATTTGTTCGTATTAATAACCATGAACACACTGACTTACAAGAATATTTAGGTACTTATATTACTGACGATACTGGAAAACTATCTTTTAAAGAAGGTGTTTTAGTGGAAGCTCTTCGTAAGGGTTATTGGATTGTTCTTGATGAATTGAATTTAGCCCCAACAGATGTGTTAGAAGCTTTAAATAGACTATTAGATGACAATAGAGAATTATTTATTCCAGAAACTCAAGAAGTTGTTCACCCACACCCTGATTTCATGCTTTTTGCTACACAGAATCCTCCTGGTATTTATGGTGGTCGTAAAGTTTTATCTAGAGCTTTCAGAAATCGTTTCTTAGAATTGCATTTTGATAATATTCCACAAGATGAATTAGAGGTTATTTTACGTGAACGTTGTCAAATAGCTCCAACATATGCCAAAAAAATTGTTGAAGTTTACCGTCAATTGTCAGTTGAAAGATCAGCTAATAGATTATTTGAACAAAAGAATAGTTTTGCCACCTTGAGAGATTTATTCCGTTGGGCATTAAGAGATGCGGTTGGTTATGAAGAATTAGCTGCTAATGGTTACATGTTGCTGGCTGAAAGATGTAGAAATCCACAAGAAAAGATTACGATCAAGAAAATTTTAGAAAAGGTTATGAAAGTCAACTTAAATATGGATCAATACTATCACTCCTTGGAGGATACTGGTTTACAGTCTCTAGATTCAGTCGTTTGGACCCAAGCACTTCGTCGTCTCGCGGTGTTAGTTTCAACATGTTTAAAAAATAATGAACCCGTTCTTCTCGTTGGTGAAACTGGTTGTGGTAAAACTACAATTTGTCAGCTGTTAGGTGAATACATGAAGAAAAAGCTGCTCATTTTAAACGCCCATCAAAATACCGAAACTGGTGATATTTTAGGCGCCCAAAGACCCGTTCGTAATCGTTCTGAACTACAAACAAAACTAACGACTTTGTTAAGGAGTGTTTTGAATGAGAATGTAACCGACGACCTTGGAGAGCTTTTAGCCCTTTACAATAAATTTGATAAATCTGAAATTTCTCAAGAAAAACAAGAAGAAATAAAACAACTCCAAGATAAATTAAATATTCTATTTGAATGGTGCGATGGTCCATTGATCCAAGCATTGAAAGAAGGCAACTTTTTTCTTCTTGATGAAATCTCTTTAGCCGATGATTCTGTGTTAGAAAGATTGAATAGTGTTTTAGAACCGGAAAGAAGTTTGTTGTTACCTGAGAAAGGTACAACTGATAATTTTTTTACTGCTGCCGAAGGCTTCCAATTTTTTGCAACCATGAATCCAGGTGGTGATTATGGTAAAAAAGAGTTATCGCCCGCTCTTAGAAATCGTTTTACCGAAATCTGGGTCCCATCAATGGAGAATTTTGATGACGTCCGTCTAATTGTTCAATCGAATTTGGCTTCTAATGATTCCAAAATCGCGGAAGCTATTGTTTCATTTTCTAAATGGTTTGCTGAAAAGTTTGGTGGTGGTAATGCTACAAGTGGTGTAATTTCACTTCGTGATATCTTGGCTTGGGTTAATTTTGTTAATAGTACATCAAGTAAACTGGAAGACATATACTCTTCTTTGATTCATGGTTCGTTGATGGTTTTTATCGATGCTCTGGGTACTAATAACACCGCTTATCTAGCAGAGAACGAACAAGCTTTGAATCTTCTGAAAACAGAATGTATAGCAAATTTAAGTGATATTTGTGGCTATGATTTACAACAATATTTAGGCTCTAAATTCAGCTTTGAATTATCTGACAATGAACTTAAAATTGGCTCTTTTACATACCCTAGAACTAATCATGGTACCAATTCTCCGTCATTCAATATTGATGCTCCAACAACGTCTACAAATCTTTTAAGAGTTATAAGAGCTATGCAAGTTCACAAACCAATTTTACTAGAGGGTAGTCCTGGTGTTGGTAAAACAAGTTTAATTACTGCGCTAGCTGAATTAACAGGTAACGAATTGACACGTATAAATCTTTCAGAGCAAACTGATCTAGTTGATTTATTCGGTTCTGATGCACCTGGTGAAAAAAGTGGTGAATTTGTTTGGCGCGATGCTCCATTTTTAAGAGCGATGCAAGAAGGTCACTGGGTTTTGTTGGATGAAATGAATCTTGCATCCCAATCTGTTTTAGAAGGGCTAAATGCTTGTCTTGATCACCGTGGTGAAGCGTACATTCCTGAATTAGATAGGGCCTTTTCCCGTCATCCTAATTTTGTTGTTTTTGCTGCTCAAAATCCTCAATATCAAGGTGGTGGTAGAAAGGGTCTTCCAAAATCTTTTGTTAACCGTTTCAGTGTTGTTTATGTGGATATGCTAAAATCACAGGATCTTATGTTAATTGCCAGACACTTATACCCAGATATAGACTCTTTGTTAATTTCACAAATTATTCAATTGATTTCTTTATTGGAAGATGAAGTAAGTCACAAAAGACAATGGGGTGTTGCAGGTTCTCCTTGGGAATTCAATTTAAGAGATACCTTGAGATGGTTGAAATTATTAAATCAAATGGCCATAAACAATTCTATGGAAATATTTGACTTCTTCAATATTATTATTAAGCAAAGATTCCGTACTCTCGACGATAGGGAAAGGGCTCAAACATTATTGAACAATATTTTTGGTAAAAATGCCGAAAAAACTAACTTTTTTAACATCACTCCTAGTTATTTACAAATTAATAACGTTGTTTCAAAAAGAAACGTCATTAGTCGCTTTTCTACAGCTGAAATTCTTGTCCCATTGCAATGTAACTTTGAGTTTTATGAATCTGCTTTGAGATGTGTTAACAATAATTGGCCACTATTGTTGGTTGGCCCAACAAATTCTGGTAAAACTGACTTGATTAAGTTTTTAGCCAACACTTTAGGTAGTACTGTTGAGATCTTTTCAATGAATAGTGACGTGGATAGTATGGATATTTTAGGTGGTTATGAACAAGTTGACATTACAAGAAAGATATCCTATGTTATCAATGACTTAAAGGCTTTACTTCAAAATGTTCTTTCAATTAACCTTGGTGTTAGTATTTCTGATACTATGGCAATTTTATCAGGTCTCCAATTGTTAAATTACATCAGTCAGAACGTAATTACTAAAGAAGAATTTTCTACTTTCGAAACCAAATTTCTTGAGTTTTTGAGTTATACCGATAAGAATGCGGAATTACTCAAAATTCAACAAAAAGTAGAACAGTTGAAGACGGTTTTGAACAATGCAGCAGCTGTTACTTTTGAATGGTTTGATGGTATGTTGATCAATGCCGTTGAAAAGGGTCATTGGTTAATTTTAGATAATGCAAACCTTTGTTCTCCTTCTGTATTGGATAGATTGAACTCTTTATTAGAAACTAATGGATCCCTATTAATTAATGAATGTAGCCAAGAGAATGGAGAACCTCGTATTTTGAAACCTCATCCAGACTTCAGATTATTTATAACAATGGATCCGAAATATGGTGAACTGTCAAGAGCAATGAGAAATAGAGGTATCGAGCTTTACATGGACTCCTTATCAATTAGATCATCTAACTTCGATAAGAAATGCCTTGAACACTCTTCCAACGAGACAAGTTTCAGACCTATGAAATCTTTTATTCCAACT
The DNA here is from genome assembly GCA_003709265.2 of Grigorovia yakushimaensis. Classification (NCBI taxonomy): domain Eukaryota; kingdom Fungi; phylum Ascomycota; class Saccharomycetes; order Saccharomycetales; family Saccharomycetaceae; genus Grigorovia; species Grigorovia yakushimaensis. The sequence goes on along the minus strand of PPOC02000507.1, from coordinate 503,902 downwards.
CATAGTTCCAAATTCCCATCTTTTGCAAGTATTCACGATAGTTTAGATTTATCAGGCAACCAAAATGTCCTGGAGTCACTTTCAGGTCTTGTTTCCTTTAATAAGTTGAACATCGTTGATGCGTGGTATGAAAATATCAAAAGTTTAAGATATTTTGAACAATCTGATCTCTTACTTGATGTCAGGGATTTAATTACGTTTTTAATTAAAAATGGTTTTGTTGAAAAGTTGAATGCATTATCTTTAGAATCTATTAAGAACGTATACGAAATTATTGAAAAAACACCCTCGAATTTATCAGATCAACCAATGTCCATTTGTATCAACGAGTATTTAATGCCAATGTTAAAGGAACATGCACCATTTGTTGACACTGAAGAAGGTGTTTATTTATTTAGTGTTTTGCGTCAAATCATGAAACTTTCTGATGAATTAGAACGTGTGAATAAGAAATCTTTATTGGCAAAACCCGATACTCTTACTTACTTAGAAAAATCTGCTGCTGTGTCAAATGGTCGTCAACTTAAAAACGCGCCAAGAATTCCAATATTTGCATTTTTACAACACCTAAAGGAATTTGTTTTGAATTCTACGAAAAATTCTGAGCTTTTTGCCCAATCAAATTTTTACAGCACTCTTTGGTCTCTATTAGTCATTGCGGATAGTGCATTAGAGTCTTCTTCAACTAGAGATGAAGCTCGTTTGAGAGTCTATAAAGAGCTATTTGACCAATGGGCTAATTCTGCTCAACAGCAATCCTTTGATGTGTCAAGATTCAGTGAAATTTGTGAAGAGTTTGATACTAATATGGGTTTAACAAGAGGTTCTTCAATGACTGTTTTATGGGAAAAATTTAGAAAAACATACCCACAAAGTGCGGAAGCGTGGAACTATTGGAATGAACTTTCAGAATTATGTGAAGAATTTGATAAAGTTAAAATAATGCAATTTGCAGATACCACCGATTCCATTCTATCATTGAGAAATATATTTGCGGTACTTTTCGAAGACATTTTAAATAACAAAATAACAAATTTTGGAACACTGGTAACCAAATTAAGAGAAGGTATTAAAGATTTAGAAACTATTTCTAGCAATTTCTTAAATAAAAGAAAACACTTTTTTGCAGACGAATTTGATACCTTGTTACGTTTATTATTAGTTCATAATGCTGAAGGCCAATCCATTTTTTCAAGCTTCTCTTGTTATTCAAGTATATCTACCAAAAATTTAATTGATATCTCCGACACTAATAAAATACATCCAAAGATATTTAACATTTTATGGCCTAAAGTAGAGGGTAAATTCGAATCACAAACTGAAAGTGTTATTACCTCTAAATTTTTAGAAAATATTATTTTGAAAACAAACAGCTTCAGTAAATTTTCTGGTAGTCAAATTGATCAGACACTATTAGATGCAAAATTATTACTTTCGAAGACATCATTATCCTCTGAATACATACTGCAAGATGTACATAGCAATATTAAGACTTCATTAGTTAATTGGATTACAACAATCATCGAATTACATATGTCTGTGGCAATTGAAGACTTAAAAATACCTTTTTTAATTGATCTAGTAGAAAAATCAGACAACATTCAATTTAGAGCCGTTTTCTTCGATAACTTGTTGCCATGTATTGAGATTATTGGAAGTGGAGATAAAAATAAAATGGGTCTAGCGTGGATATTATTTGGTATTGCTTTGGTCACATTATATGCTCCAGATATTCCTTATGATCCAGCTGTTCATGACTATGTATTATACGATGTTTTTTCAAAACATAAGAAGTTTTCTAAAGAATTATTGGACTCTTGGAAGACAGTTGGTACCGTGATTAGTGGCGATGATGACATTTTCAACAAACGGAAGGTTACTGTTATAACAGAAAATGACGCTCCAAGAAATCCTAGAGTCTATCGTTCCAACGTTTCAGTTGATAATTTAATAGATGAATGGACTGCATTTTTGACTTCAAGTGTTTTCTCTTTGAAATCGAGCAACATTTTAGAATCAATTCAAAAGTGGGACAACTCATTTCAAGGTCGTTATGAAATGTTTCAACAAAACTCATCTAATTTCCTGGAAAGATTGCAATCTGGACATCAAATATTTGCTGATCTAAATGATATATTTGCCGGGTACATCTACTGTATGAAATTTGGTTTTGATCTGGTGAAACATACTCAAACTAATAGTGAAAAACCCATAGATTTGTCTCCACTGTGGTCTATAGATAGTTTGACTTTTACAAATAGTTCTGCTGTCAACTATGCATATAATGAACTTACTAAACTTGTTAGATCTACATCAGTTGAAAATATGGCTAGTGAAAAGTTGCTAACTTTCTTCTTACAAATATTCAAATTAAATGGTAGAAGTCGTGATTTGTTACCATCATTTACTGGTGCATTACAAACCCTTTATTACAGATGGTCTTTAAGACGCATGAAGGAAGAAGAAGAGGCTCAAGAATCAGCCAAATTATTCAAATTTGAAGATAAATCTGAAGATGCCGAGACTGAATTTAAAAAATTGTTCCCAGATTATGAAGATGCTTTGTGTTTGGAAGATTCAACTGTAAATGACAGCAAGGAAGACCTAGATAATATTTATTTCGAAATTGCCCGAATTTATATGTCTATTTTTAATGAAGAAAACCCAGTAACTATTTCTTCTATGGTGAGAAAAGGTGCTAAAATCGTGGAACTAATAAAATCAGAAACTGATAAAGTTGCGTGTGGTTCAATCACACCTTCTGTTTTATGCTCTACGATTATTCATTTGAGTGAGGAGATAAATACTTACGATAAAGCCATGGATACATCCGAATTTGACTTTTACAGGGATTCCTCGGTATCTGAATCAAAGAAAGCTGTACAAGTTATCGAACGCTTATGGAAGAAAGTTCACGATCTTCATTTACAATGGCCTGAACATGCAACTTTAAATGAGTTAGAAAGAATTTGTCAAGAATTTGTTTCATTTTCCGCTGATACTCCTGTTGCAAGACAGCTTCAAAAAATTGAGCAAATTTATACATTTATGATAGAATGGGAAAAATATGCTGCTTCTAAGGTAACATTAGGTAGTCATGTCAAAGAAATAACTGATTTGATTGTTTCATGGAGAAAATTAGAACTTCATACATGGAAAGGTTTATTTTCAACTGAAAATAAAAATATCGAAAAGTCAATTGGTAAGTGGTGGTTTTTCTTATTTGAAACAATTGTGGTCGCATCCTCTGATACAAAGAAGGATAATGACCAAACCACATCTCTTTTAAGTGCCTTAAATGTTTTTTTCAGTAAGAGTACAGTCGGTGAATTTAATGCAAGATTCAATCTTGTCAAGGCATTTACTAGACACGTTGAATACTTTACTCCACAAGAAACTAACACTATAAATGCTTTACATAATATTTTATTATTTTATGGTCAATTTGAATCGATCATCACTGAACATTTGACAAAAGGAAGGAAATCTTTAGAAAAGGATATTTCTGAAGTTATTTTACTAGCAAGTTGGAAAGATGTGAATATTGATGCCTTAAAACAAAGTTCTCGTAAGTCGCACAATAATTTATACAAATTGGTCCGTAAATATAGAACTTTATTATCTACGGGCATTGAAAGTATTATTGAACAAGGCCTTCCCTATGCTCCATCTTTGAAGATCAATACCATTTCTTTAGGTAAATCATCTTTTGCTGAATATTATTTGTCCGAATCCAAGGACTTGGTTAAATCTATTCCAAAGTGGGAAACAAGAAATAATGTCTTGAAAAATATTGATTTAGTCAACCGTAACATGTCCGTTTATGTTTCTAAGATTAAATCCCAAAGTTTCCCACAGCTAGAGGATTTAGCCAGAGATTACGCAAGAGAGGCTGACAGATTACGTGATGAAACTCCAGGTGTTTACAAAAAAGAAATAAAGAAGCAACTTGCATCATTAAAGGTTCAAAAGGGTAAATTATTGAGTGATGCTCTTAAAGAATTAAGAAGAATTGGTTTAAAGACTAGCTTCAGAGAAGATATTCACAAAGTCCAAGGTACTTCAACTTCAATTCTTGCCAATTCTCTCTCTTTCAAAGGTACTCCATTTGAAAATTCTGATGCATTTTATTTCAGACTTTTAGACATGCTACCACGCATGAGAAGTAATGCAGCCTCTCCAGCTGATGACATTCCGGTTGTAAGTATTGAGAAGGGTATGGCAATTATGGAAAATCTGATGTTTTCTTTAATCACTACGAGGGAACCGTTCCAAAAGTTATCTTCTAACTACAGAAAACTTTGTGAGCTTCATTCATACTTAGAAGGTGTTTGTACCTCAACTGGATTTATCAGACATGATACATTGAAGTTTTCTGTACAAAAATTAATTTCTATTTCTGAAACTTTGCCAAAAATTTTAGATTTTGCTTTCGATGTCATTCCTACTATTGAATCTGCAACCAATTCTTCTATTGACACTACTTTGTTAAGTGAAACTAAATCCCGTCTTCAAACTTTTAGGAGTAAAATAGAGAAGTTTAAAGTGTTCGATGCTAACGTCTCCTCTTTAATATCAGAATTTGAAACTTTTATGAATAATTTCGTAAACTTTCTAAGAGCTGGAAAGAACTCTGCCAATTTTTTCATTTATGATGTTTTACTTTCTTGGTTAGAGGAAAATTTAGCTAGTGATATTGTTAAAGTTGAAAATACAAGTGAACCATCTATTGATCAAACTGATGAAGCCTTCCGTAAAGTGTTTATGTCCATTATTTTATCCTTCCAGAAATTAATGGAGAATGAATTCGTTTCAATTAATGAAGAGGAAGATAATTGGTTAGTGACTACTTCTAGATCCATCATATCCAGCATTAAATCTTTGCGCTTAAATTCCGTTATTAAGAATTTAGAAATTGCGTGTGAATTAATTAAGTCTGCTAATTTCTCCACTACAACCTCGAGTTTAATTAGAGCCGTTGTAAATTTTACACTACCAGTTGTCAATCATTATATTTTAGCAACTCGTTGTATTGTTGATAAATCTAGATCATACTATATTAGTACCAGTCAAGGTACTTATATTTTAGGTACCATCTTAATGAATTTATCCAAGAATGGGTTCTGTTCACCAGAACCACCTTCTGAGGAGATTGATGACAATAACTTACAAGAAGGCACTGGTCTTGGTGATGGTGAGGGTGCTAATAATAATTCTAAAGACATCGAACAAGATGAAGACTTAACAGAAGATGCACAAACTGCAAACGAAGATCAAAAAAATAAAAATGATCGCGAGGATGAAGAGAACGAAGATGATGCAGTTGAAATGGAAGGTGACATGGCTGGTGAAATGGAGAATATATCAGATCAAGAAGATAAATCAGACAAAGATGATGATGATCTAGAAGAAGAAGAAGATCTAGATGAAGAAATTGATGATTTAAATGAAGATGATCCAAATGCCATTGATGATAAAATGTGGAACGAAGAAGCTGAAGATGACACCAAAGAAAAAGATACTGACGAACAATTGAATTCTAAAGATGAAAATGATGTGGAAGCCAATGAAAATGATAACGATGATAATAAAAATGAGAATGGTGAGAATGAAGGTCAAGAAGAACCCACACAGTCCGAAGAAAATCAAGAAGAAAAGAATGAACAAAAAATGGACGATAAGGAAAATGATGAAAATGGAGATGAAGATAATGAGAATGATGAAAATGGCGAAAGTGGGGATGATGAAGAGGATGTTGGAGAACAAGAAGATGAAGTCAAAAATGAAGATGGCCAAGAATTAGATGCTAATGTTCCAGAAATCGAAACTATGGATCTGCCAGAAGATATGCAATTAGATTCTGGTGAAGATGATGAAGATGATGAGGAACAAGATGGAGATATGTCTGACGGTATGGATATGGAAGAAGTAGAAGAAGAAGAAGAAGAAGAGAATTCTAAGCAAGATGAAAATGAAGAAGAAATTTCTGCTGAAACTCAAGAAGATGATGAAATGGATATCGATGAAACAGAAGAAAATATGGATAATATTGACGCTGAGATAGATGAAACTGCCGAGCAAGAACCTCCACAAGATGATGAAGAAGAAAATACAGAAAATGTTGAAAACGAAGAATCTGATAAAGAGCTAGGTGAAGATCAAATGAATGAAGAAAAGAAAGAAAGTGGTGGGGATGAAAATGCTGAAGGTTTAGATGGTATTGATGATTTATTAGAAGAAGAAACCAATGATACAGATGCCGCTGTTCAACAAGAAAGTGGTTCTAAAGGTACTGGTTCTGATAGCAAAGATACTGAAGAGCAAGAAGATATTGGTAGTTCTGGTAATACACAAAATGATCATCAAGAAGAACAAGATAGTAGCGATAATGTTGAAAATGCCAGAAATGAAGCTAAGGAAGCTTTAAAACAATTAGGTGATAGCTTAAAAGAATTCCATAGACGTAGACAAGAAATTAAAGAAGCCAGTGAAAGAGATGAAAATGAGAATGAGAATGAAAATAAGGTCAATGAACGTACTGACGAATTTGAACATGTTGAAGGTGCTAATACTGAAAATGATACACAAGCTCTTGGTGCCGCCAATCAAGATGAAATTCAAAACATTGACGAGGATAAAGCTATTGATGATGAAGATGTTGATATGGATGATGAAGATAATAATAACGACCAATCCTTAGAAGATGATAGTAAATTAGCAGATGAAAATATTGATCAAGAACTTGATGAAGAAAACCGTGAAGAAAATAACAATGGAAAGAATGACAATGTTGATGAAAATAAGGTTGGTGGTGTTTTTGCTAATAATGATCAAGAAAAAGATTTGAATGATAAGTTCAATAAAGATGACATTTTCCAAAATCAACAAATTGAAAATGAAATCGATGTGTTGTTGAATCAAATTGATGAAGAAGTTATTAGTGAATTGAAGAATGAGACACCTACACGTACTATTGAAGAATCACGTTCAATTTGGCATAAGAGTGAATTATCAACAGCTGAATTGGTATCACGTCTTGGTGAACAATTAAGATTAATTTTAGAACCTACATTAGCCACTAAATTGAAAGGTGATTATAAGACAGGTAAGAGATTAAACATGAAGAGAATTATTCCATATATTGCATCACAATTCCGTAAGGACAAGATTTGGTTAAGAAGAACTAAACCAAGTAAACGTGAATATCAAATTATGATTGCATTAGACAATTCTAAATCAATGAGTGAATCCAATTGTGTTAAATTAGCATTTGACAGTTTATGTTTAGTGTCAAAGACATTGACACAATTAGAAAGTGGTGGTTTATCTATTATGAAGTTTGGTGAACATTCACATGAAGTGCATTCATTCAACGAACAATTTAGTAATGAATCAGGTGCCAAGGTAGTACAATGGTTTGATTTCCAAGATACCAAGACAGATGTTAAAAAATTGGTTGCTGAATCTATTAAGATTATGGAACGTGGCCGTTCTATAAGTAATTCTGATCAATGGCAATTACAAATTATTATCTCAGATGGTATTTGTGAAGATCATGAAACCATAAAGAGATTAGTGCGTCGTGCCCGTGAGAATAAGATTATGCTAGTATTTGTTATCATTGATGGTATTAGTGGCAGTGAATCTATAATGGATATGTCACAAGTGAATTATGTACCAGATCAATTTGGTAATTTACAATTAAATATTAACAAATACTTGGACAGTTTCCCATTTGAATTTTATGTTGTGGTACACGATATTAACGAATTACCAGAAATGTTATCTATTATCTTAAGACAATATTTTGCTGATTTGGTCAGTAGTTAGACAATTCAATAACTTATTCTAGAAAATTAAACAATTTAAAATTTATTTTTCTTTACATATATTTATATATAAAATTGAAATATATGCTGTACATTATTATAAACTAAAATTTTAGTAAAACAATTTTGCTTAATTGCCAAACACTTCGAAATGAAAGTGAAGAATTGTTACGTAAACACTTACGTAACTATCCATTTGAATACTCTTTCTGAGATGCGTAATTACCCATTTTGTATTACATAATTAATTACGTAAACAAATAAGCAGAATTGTTTACACAAAAGAAATTCATTAATATCCATATTTGATTAGTAAGTTGCTTACACAATTTTGAAACGAAACCTAAAAAATTTTTTTTTCCGCTTTGAAAAAAAAATATAAAAACTGAAAAAAATCAAATTTCTTAAAGTTTCAACTTTCATAATGAAAAGAATAAGCTGAAAATTTGCATAGCTGTATAGACCTTAAAGAGAATAAAGGTTCAAATGAGTACAATTGCTCTTTTATTCGTGTGCTTGTACAAACATTTTTCAGTTCTTACAAATTATATATATTTTAAATGATGATATTATGATAAAGTGGCTCGAAGATTTATTTCGATGTGAGCACATGATTTCTCAAGACTACAACGGTATCTGATTTAATTAATATTTGTAATATATGTATCTTTCAAAAACTTACTGATGGCGTTCAGTGATTCCTCTTGTGTACTCAATTTATGTAATCCTTTTCTCTGTATTTTGAATTTTTGCTAGTTGTGAAGAAGGCTATTGAAAAACTATCCTACTAGTATTAAGGAATCTTCTTATTTGAAAGAAGGAAAGGTCTTGATAGTCCCTAGTTAGCTATCTGGAATTTCTCAAAGATATCTTATATTTGATTTGGGTTTTCATGAATTATTCAGTTTAATTTAAATTTATTATTCCATTTAAGTTAGTTGAAGAGCATTAAAATAAAATTTTTATAGCAATGGCTAAACATTTGCCAAATCGTATCAGATACAAACATCCTCTGCCTATAAGGCCTATAGAGCCACCGCTACCTGATGTTATAATATATAACCCAGTGTCATGGTGCTACTTCATTTATAAGTGGTACCAATCCACAAATTTAACTCATCACAAGATACCGGTAAAATTTGTACAGACTGGCAAGGATACCACATCAAGAACTTGCAATAACAACGGTACAGTTAGAATAATGATCACTGATAAAGATGATATGTTGTATCTTTGGGATAATGGTTTTTTTGGTTCAGGTACATTATCAAGAAGTGAACCAACTTGGTATGAAAGGTATGAACAAAAATTGGAAGAGAATAACGACCATGGTAAGAATGGTGCCAGCAAGTTAAATCTAGAAAAAGTCACCGAATGGAGACGTCTACAAAGATTGAAATTCAAGAAGGAAAGAGAGAAATATGAGAAAGAATTGTTACAATTTAGAATAGATAGTGGCAGTAAGATGACAATTGAAGATGAACAAAAACTAATTGAAACACAAAGAGAATCCTTAAGGTTATATAAGAAACAGATAGATGAGGAGACTGTGGAATATGAGAAGAACTCAAGGAAAGTTGATATAATAAATATAGAAGAAGAGGAAGAACGTGATGATGATAAAGAGACTGAGGACGAAGAATTTTTGAAATCGAAGGATTTGGAAATGCTTGAGCTACAACCAGTGGAGGCCACTTTTTTAACTTGGGCTTTACCAGTATTACAATTGAGTACACATGAATTATTTTCCAAATTATTTCCTGTTGATTATGATCAAATGACGGAAGAAATATATCAATTTATAATACAATATGTGACATACCATCATTATAGATCGCACGGTTGGTGTGTTAAATCAGGTATTAAATTTGGTTGCGAGTATTTGTTGTATAAGAGAGGTCCACCATTTCAACATGCAGAATTTTGTATCATGGTAATGGATGCTAGAGAAAAAGAGCAGAAACATAAGGATTATACTTGGTACTCTACAATTTCTAGAGTTTGTAGTGTAGCTCGAAAGACAATGATACTGTGTTATGTGGAACCATTAGTTGATCAAGATACCATTACTCAGCTATGGCGAGAGAAGAAGTATATTAATTTATTCCAGGCATTCCAAATAAATGAAATAATATACAAACGATGGGTGCCTGGGAAGAACAGAGATTGAACATAAACAAAGCAAATTCTCATTAAACTTTTATAGAATATTTGTTGTGTATTATAGTGAGTATATAAAGAGTATATAAAGTGTATATGTTTGTATATCGAGGTATCCAGTTTCAAAATAGTTAGTTCTCATATTGCTTCAATAACCAACCGCAATCTCTTAAACCAGGTACAGCAGCCTTAGGTCCCTTGACAGGATCATCATAAATCTTGCTCAACTCTTCATCATGACTTGCTGGTTTGGAGATACACATTACTCTTTCATTTGGTAAGACACATCTCAATTGTGAACTTGGGAAAGGACATGGGCACATATGAGGTCCACTCACACAGGTTTGTGTATCTGGACACAAATATTGTGGACAAGGGTTGTCTAGGACATGTTCTTCAAAGGATCCTGGTCTTCTTTGTTGTTGTTGTTGTTGTTGCTGGCCAAATGGATTACCATTGAAATTAAATTGGAACGCATTGGCAACAGCGATTAAAAGCAAATAACGAAGAAATTGTTGTATCATATTTGGCATGTGTTACGTGGTATCCTGCGGCGTAGTAGTGTGTAACGAGACAGAGAAACAGTCTTTCAACGAGTGCTGACAGTAATGAATGGAAGAGTTGTAAATCTTACAATTTTCAATCGAAATTTGTGAAAGACCACATCGCAACAACAACAAACGCACTGAGCTGGTAGGAAGGGCTCAAACAGCATGTACTACAACATCCCACAATACTCACAGGTGTACAAAGACATTATACGAACGGCATCAAGTCCGTCGTCATGTCAATTAGTCATGTTCGTGTCTTGTTTGAATATTGATTCCATATGTGCCACTAAGATGTTAGCACATTTGTTTAGGAAGCAGTTGTTGCAGACACAAATTATTCCTATTTTCGGATACACTGAGTTGAAAAGTTATTATCAATCGCTAGATGATTCCATCAATACCGTTTTGCTGATTGGATTTGGTGGTGCCATCGATTTGGAAAATTTTTTAGAGATTGATTCTACGCAGTACCAGATAGATGAGTCTGGTAATCAATTTAGTAGGAATATATATGTGTGGGATACACATAGACCATGGAATTTGGATAATTTATTTGGTTCTAGTATGATCAAATGTTTGGATGATGGTACCGTTGAAGAAAATTTAATGGATATAAAGACTACTTACTATAAGTTGATTGAACTGGATACCAAACTTATGGAGAATGGTGAAGAGGATCATGATTCTTCAAGTGATGAAGAAGGGGAAACTGAGGAAGATATTCCAAATGATACTGAAGAAGATGATAATAATGAAAATGAAGCAAAACGAGAAGAGGAAGAAGATGATGATGAACGCGTTTTCTTGAATAACAACAATAAGAGGTCGCATGAAGAAGTGAATGAGGCGGATTTAACACCAAAACAAATAAGAAAACAACGTAAGAAACAAGTTAATGAACTAGAATCTAGTTTAGAAGAATATTATTCACAAGGTACAACCATGGTTAATTCTGTAGCGTCACAAATATATTCGATGTTATCATCAATTGGTGAGACTAATTTGACACAACTGTGGTTAACTGTCCTAGGTGTAACATCATTAGATACAGAATATACACAAGTGTATCAAAGATTAGCACCAATTTTACAAGATGAAGTGAAAAGATTATCACCAAATAATGGGTTATATAGTTCCAAGACATCAGATTTGTTAAGCATTACATTAGAACCAGATTATTATTTGTTTTTATTAAGACAAAGTTCATTATACGATTCATTTTTATATTCAAATTATGTCAATGCTAAATTATCATTATGGAATGATTTAGGTAGGAAAAGATTACATAAAATGTTTGCCCGTATGGGTATACCATTAGTTAAGTCACAAGAGTCATGGTTATATATGGATCATAGCATAAAGAGAGATTTAAAATTAATCTTTGAAAAGAATTTAGACCGTTATGGGCTACAGGATATAATACGTGATGGTTTCGTTAAAAGTCAAGGTTATCATCAATCTATTACGGCAAGTGAATTTGTGGAATCTCTGTTGGCACTACTGGAGACTGATAGCATAAATAAAGGTGGCGAGAATGGTAATAACGTGACTATTGACAGTGCGAATAAAAATAGCACTGATAATGTTGATAATACTGGTGTTAATGATAGTAATAATAATAATAATAATGATGATAACACCAACGGGAATAATATGCTGATGAGGAAAAGAGAAAACTGGATTTCAAATTTTTGGTTAAGTTGGGATGCATTAGATGATAATAAGGTAGAATATTTGAAAGAAGGGTTAATTCAAGCTAAAAGGTTGCAAAAAATTGTTTTCGATACTGGTATGACAATACTTGAGAAGAGAATGATAAGACATTTACGTGTTTATAGATTATGTGTGTTGCAAGATGGACCACATTTATCCAATTTTTATAATCCATTGAGTCTTATCAGATTAGGTAACTGGCTTATTGAATGTTGTACAGAATTTGAGGACAATAGTTTAGTACCTATTGTATTATGTGCATTAAATGAAGTGAAAGATACATATTTGGTAGCAGGCTTAACCCCAAGATACCCAAGAGGTTGGTCTGAGATAAATAGCAAGAAACCACTCTTGAATAATTTTACCATTGCATTTCAACAGATTGGTTCGCAAACAGGTGCGCAAGTTAAGATTGATAACTTTGAAAGTTCAATTATTGAAATAAAACGTGACGATTTATCGCCATTCTTGGAGAAGTTAACTTTATCTGGATTAATATAGTATGTAATCAGGTTATAGACATGTGTAAATACGTATATAGAGGATTACAAAGCAGCAAGAAACAACTTGTTTGTGTTTTGTGACGCAGAAATTGCATTAATTTTATTGCATTTACAAATTTGAGTCGTTTGAAAAAAAAAATATTGCAGTTTTGAGTCCTGTGGAGTTGCAAGAACACTTGTGAGTTGGTTTGAATCCTGTGTGTTTCTGTGCTAGTGCGGTACAACATGGAGTCTCGATATGGACACAATGACAGTTTTGAACGTGATAATCTCCAGAGTATGGAAAATCCCAGAAGGAATAAATCAACTTTATTTAAATTTTGGAAAACACCCATGGATCGTGCTCATAATGATAATCTTGTCCTGGGGGCAGATATAAGTCAGGTGAACGGTCATTTGTTGCATTACAATCATAGTGGAGTATCCTGGGATGGTGGTGTTAATGAAGATAGCAGTAAAAATGATGCAGACCTGAGTAATAATAAGAGCAATGTGATTGATAAGTTGAATTCAGAGTTTAATTATAAGCCATTTACAGATAGAACTATATTAAACGAGAAGAAATTAGAGAAGATGCAAACCACTGAGTGGAATGAACATGTCTTGATATTCCATCCAGATGTAGAGCACGACTCGAACACTTACAGACCTGATATTGATTTAGATTGTGGTAACGATGATGATGATGATAAATTAGACGAGAACGTTTTGTCTCAGGAGTCCTTCGATCTGGAGGAGACAGGGAACAACAACAGAAACCATAGCGGCCACATGTATAACAGACATGTGAATAATAATAAGTCAGTAGCACCTGTCAATTTTAACAAATCGTGGGAGCACGACTTCGAGCTAACAATGAACGATTCATCTAGAGATGAATACGGTGTGGATGCGGACGGGCCAGATGACAGTGATAGCATTTTAGTGGATCCCAGCACATCGAATGACAAGATTCTGCGTGATTACTGGGGCCAATCGAACCTGATCGACGAGCTGAGCGTGGGCACCAAGAGCAATCTGGCCAAAATGATACATTTCGAGAGGCAGCAGATTGCACAGCTTAGGAGCACGCAGCTGCGGGACCTGCCAGTGGACTGAGAAGGTGTCTTCAGCTGGCCTCAGAGGCACCTCATCGGGACGGTCGGCCGACTTCTGCTGGTTTTACCCGCCCGCAGAGGCTTCGAAATTTAATGCCAAAATTTCAAGCAGAAAGGACAAAACGAAACAGCAAACAGCAATAAACAGCAAATGAACATCGTTAAACTACAGAAGAAATTCCCCGTCTTGTCGCAACAGGACTTGTTTGATACCATCGAGCAATTCAGAAACTTGGATATCGACGACAAGGGCTGGGTGGAAAAATCTGAAGCCTTAGAAAACGTCTCAAAAATTAACCATGCCACTTACGATGAAGCTCGTGAAACTTTGAAAAGAGTCGGTGTCGATGCCTCTGGTAGAGTAGAAATGGATGACTACGTCGAATTAGTTGCTAAACTAAGAGAGAAAACTGTAGATGCTCAAATTCCCGTAACTAGTTTTAATATCGATTCTAGCAAGACAACTGCTTCAAATGTAAACATCGGCTCTCAATTACAGCACAAGGGTTCCGGTGCTAATGCTAGAATTGTTATGGGTGGTTCTACTACTGGTTCATCACACACAATTAACGAAGAAGAAAGAACTGAATTCACTAAACATATTAATTCCGTCCTTGGGGGTGATCCAGATATTGACCATTTATTACCCTTCCCAACCGATACTTTCCAATTATTTGACGAATGCAGAGATGGTCTTGTATTATCAAAATTAATTAATGATTCTGTTCCAGATACCATTGATACTAGAGTTTTGAATTTACCTAAAACGGGGAAATCCCTAAATAACTTCCAAGCAAATGAAAATGCTAACATCGTCATCAACTCAGCTAAAGCCATTGGTTGTGTCGTCGTTAACGTTCATTCTGAAGATATTGTAGAAGGTAAAGAACATTTAATCTTAGGTTTAATTTGGCAAATTATCAGAAGAGGTCTATTAAACAAAATTGACATTAAATTGCATCCAGAATTATATCGTTTATTATTAGACGATGAAACTTTAGATCAATTCTTAAGATTACCACCAGAGCAAATTTTATTACGTTGGTTTAATTATCACTTAAAAGCTGCTAAATGGGGTAGAGTAGTTAACAATTTCAGTAGCGATATCGCTGATGGTGAAAATTACACGATCTTGTTAAATCAATTAGCACCTGATGTTTGTTCTAGAGATCCATTAAACACTACAGACCTTTTACAAAGAGCCGAACAAATCTTAGATAATGCAGATAAATTAGGCTGTAGAAAATATTTAACCCCAAGTGCCTTAGTCAAGGGTAATCCTAAATTAAATTTAGCATTTGTGGCTCATCTTTTCAACACTCATCCTGGTTTAGACTTACTAGAGGAAGATGAAGCACCTGAAATTGAAGAATTTGATGCAGAAGGTGAAAGAGAAGCAAGAGTTTTCACATTATGGTTAAATTCATTAGATGTTGATCCACCAATCGTATCCTTATTTGAAGATTTAAAAGATGGTATTGTATTAATGCAAGCTTATGAAAAAGTTATGCCAGGTTCAGTAGATTTCAGAATTATTAATCAAAAACCAAAAAATGGTGGTGAATTATTAAGATTTAAGGCATTAGAAAATACCAATTATGCTGTAGAATTAGGTAAATCTAAAGGTTTCTCATTAGTAGGTATTGATGGTTCCGATATCTTAGATGGTAACAAATTATTAACTTTAGGTTTGGTTTGGCAATTAATGCGTAGAAATATTACCGTCACAATGCAATCATTATCATCAAGTGGTAGGGACATGTCAGATTCACAAATATTAAAATGGGCTCAAGATCAAGTTGCTAAAGGCGGCAGATCAACTACTGTACGTTCGCTTAAGGACTCATCATTATCAACATCACTTTTCTTATTAGATGTATTAAATGGTATTGCTCCTGGTTACGTCAATTATGATTTAGTTACTCCTGGTAACACTGAGGAAGAACGTTACGCTAATGCTAGATTGGCCATTTCAATTGCTAGAAAATTGGGTGCTTTAATTTGTTACTACCAGAAGATATTAATGAAGTTCGTTCAAGATTAATCTTAACATTTATCGCTTCATTAATGTCCATAAATAAAAATTAATCAACGCAACAAATTACGTAAACAAAACAACGTAAACAAATAAACAAATGAACAAACACTCTAATTAATCAACTAACTATTTTGTGGTATGATATATTTATATTTACATATATACTCATATTCTATATATATCATCTTTTTTGTCAGCCAAATTGTTATTATTATTACGATTATTATATTTCCTCTCTCTTTTTTCCCTTATTCCTATTGTATTCATAGCTATAATATTTGTCTTGTTGGTTTAATTTGCTCTTTCAATTTTTCATCCCATTCAACACATTTGTGTTGTAAATATTTCAACACGTCTTGAGATCCAGTCAAATCATTTATTTCAGTCTTTACAATATATTCTTTACCACTTATATCAGTGGCTGATCCATATTTAAGATCTAATGGGCCTAATTCCGCAGATTCACACTTGTGTGTTACATATATTGGTGAATTGGCCGCTTTATATCCATCAATGTTATGCCATTTGGAACCCATTAGCCGTGCAATATAAAATAAAATTAACATACCAAAATAAGTAAACCAATTCAAATATTGGTAAAAGGAAAATGACAAAAATATACCAGGCTGTACTAAATATTGTTTAATACCCTTTTGTAACATGCTTTGGTACGTAGCTGCATGTAACAGATCAACTAATCGCTTGGAACCTTCATATGAATTCCTCGATTTTAACAATTCGATATCATTTAACGACAAATAATGTGCATCTGACATAATACTAGAGATCCAAACTACTGTACATTCACCACTAACTAATAAATCTTCGATCCTATGTAAAAGATAGTAGGGACCAAAAACGTTTGCTTGGAAAACAAGGCCCATGCCATCCATCGATTTAACACCAATTTTTTGTATCTTATAATTAGGGTACGTTACTGCACGTAATGGATCTATAATGACTTCCTTCGTGGCTAAAAACCAGTTAATACCATCATAACAACCTTGTGCTGCATTTATATACAAGTAGTGGATAGCGTTGTAATCTCGTTGTAGTTCAATTTGACAATTTAAAACACTTATCATATTGGTAAAATCAACGATTATGTAATCAAAGGAGACCCGATCTAATTTGCCTAATTCTTGGGCAAATTTACGTATTTGATGAATGGCTTCCTTCACCCTTGGCAAGGTCCTTGAAGTGGCTACAATGGTTATTTGTTCATCATCTGGCAATTGTTCCACTAGTCTGTATGCAATGTTTAAACCAAGGTTACTATTAGTACCAGTGATGACTGCTACTTTGTGTATCATACTGAATGTCACAAAGTTATATCTTCAAGAAGCGATGGGTACTTTCAATGACAACATTAATTTCAATTCACTTAAATATGCAAACACTCAATCTCAGTTTAAACGATAAAAACGTTAAATTGCCTGAATTCTTCGAGAGTTGAAATTTAAGCCATCTCGAGGTGGAGACACCAAGCAGACAGGATGAAACAACATAGGAATTGAACACGATACTCAATCAATCAAATACTGACATCTTTAATTCATAACTCATTTATATACGTATATATACAATTACATGTTTCGTTTATTTTTGTCAGGAACATACATTTGTAATTTAAAAAGAAGAGGGAATTTATCTCATAGAAAATAACACTAAAAATCTTAGCACTTATTGTCCAGCTGTTCAAGATCAATCCCTAGTGACTTCTTGGAAAATTGCTGGGAATGGCGCTCTTAATTGTGTCCATTGTTCGAATTGAGCAACACCTTGGTACACTAATAATTGTGCACCTGGAACCACTTGCCAATTGTATTTATCTTTAGCTAATTTCATAACTGCAGTAGTGGTAGGTTTATAAGCGGCTTCTAATAAAGTTGGCACAAATGTTGTGGTAGAACCTCTAGATAATAATCTTTCCAACTTACTGACAAGTGTATCATCTAATGGCCTATCAGCTGGTACACAACTAACAGAAACACCAACTTTAACATCAATCTTTTCAGCATCTTCCACAGTTTCAACAATTTCGATATTATATTCAGCTGGGAATGATTTCTTTAATCCATCTAACTTGCCACTTGTTCTATTTATCATGTAAATCTTACAACAACCTAATTGGTTTAAGGCATAAATAGCAGCTCTTGAAGTACCACCAGCACCAATTACAAGACCAGCAACTTCTGGAATATTTTGTGGAACACCATTATTCAATAAAGAATCTCTAATACCAATCCAATCAGTGTTATCACCTCTAAATTTACCATCGCCTAATGGAACTACAGTATTAACAGCGCCAATTATTTTAGCAGCATCGGTTAATTCATCCATATATTGCATGATGTCTAATTTCAATGGAATAGTAACCGCAAGACCACCTAAGTTTGATTTACCGTCTAATAAAACTTTCTTAACTTCTTCGGCGGATTCAGTTTCAAACTTATCAAAATGATGTGGTAAACCAAGAATCTTATAACCGGTGTTATGTAAAATTGGCGATCTTGAATGACTTATTGGTTTACCAACGACAAATAATTCTTTTGGAATTATACCACCGATGGAGGTATAAATTTCATTAATTTGCTTGATGGTTAATTGACCTGGAGCAGCAGCATTATCTAATAATGATGATGTAATTGGAGTTAAAATAGTATTCAAAACACGAGAAATTGTACCTAATGCACCCATGTTAATGGCAATTAATGGCTTAACTTTATGATTTTCTCTAAATCTTTCCAATAATAGATTATCTTCAAAAGATTTGGCGGTACCAACAAATTTAACAATATCAACATCTAATGATAATGCTTGATTGTATCTATTTTCCCATTCAGAATCATCCCATGGGAAGATGCCATCGAAATCATGATGAGAGCCAATGATCTTTGTGTTACCCTTGTTATTTAATAATTGATATTGAATCTTGGTTGGTAATGATAATTCTAAATCAATAAACTCAACACCACTTCTTAAAGCAAGGTTAAACAAGTTGGTAATGGTAGTGAAATCACCGTCATCAAATTTACCACCTTGTTTTTTGGTTCTAATGGTAAACACAATTGGTAAACCGTCAGTAGCAGAACGTAAGATGGATAATTGCTTACTGACATAATCATCATCTACATTAGCTAAGTGATCCACTCTAATTTCTACAGCATCACAACCGTAAGTAATTTCAGCTAATTTATTAACATGATCGCTCAAATCATCAAAAGTTAAACAAGCAAAAGTTGATCTTTTAGTTGGAACCTCGATTGGTTGAGCTCCTGAAATTGTTTTAATAAATTTGTTAAAAGCACTTTTTAATTTTTGGAATTGAATTTCAGTTGAACAATGTGGAGCAAAGAAAGTATAATTGGAACAATCTTTGTACCATTGTTCTCTTCTTTGCCATACATCTCTAATTTCCTCAACATATGCAGGTCTGGTTGGATCACTTTGTAAAAATACAATAGTTTCTTCGATATCTCTGTGCAAATGTAAAACAATACCGCCAGTTGAAGTGAACTTATTTAAAGCAGCACGAGAGTCTGAACTTTCAACAAGGCCACCACCACTTGATAAAACATAACCTGAATCACCATATTTAGCAATAACATCTTCAAAGACCTTAGTTTCTTGTTCACGGAATTTTTCCCAACCATTAGTTGCGACATATTCTTTAATGGAACATTTAGCATAGTGTTCTTCAAAATATTCATCTAAATCGATTAATTTGTAACCTAATGCAGCAGCACACCATTTACTGATCGTTGTCTTACCAGCAGCTCTCATACCAATAATAACTACACTTTTAGAAGAATTAGCATTAGCATTTGTAATTGGTTCAGCACCATCTAAATTACCACCTAATTGAGTATGTAAGACATCCCACCAACCTGGCCAGGTCTTACCAGTACAATGTCTTTCTAAGATTCTGACTGGTGTACAAGTAGTTTCCTTGGCTTTATAAGAGTTGACAATACCAGCTAATAAAGAGAAACTCATAGCAACACGATGATCATCATAAGTGTCAATACCAATTGGACCAGTAGAATCGGATGGCACCTTTAAGTCTTCAATGTTATTTAAACCATTAACTTGAATACCGTCTGGTAATTCATTAGTTGAAACACCAAATTTAGCTAACTGAGTTGCCATGGCTTCAATTCTGTTACATTCTTTAACTCTTTGATTAGCAATACCTTCAATAGTGGTGGTATTTTGAGAAGATGGATCATCATCATGAGCAACAGCTGCAACAACACAAGCTGTTAAGAAGGCATCAGTCATTGGTTCCATATCAACATGTTTTAATGGTTTCAAACCACCTTTAGCTGGACCAGTAACTGTGGTAGAAGTAGCTGTTTGTTCAACGGTACAGCCCATTGGTCTCAAGACATCTACGGCAAATCTAGCATCACCTTGTAATGATTCAAAACCAATATTTGGAACGGTAACGGTAGTACCAGTTAAAGCAGCAAATGCTAATGGATAAGTTGCAGATGAGGCATCAGATTCAATAACATATTCTGGTGGATTAACATATTGACCCTTTGGAATTAAATAAGTGTAAGGTTCAGTTTTTGATTCTTCAACTTTGATACCGAATTTTTCCATCATTTTGATTGTCATATCAACATATAAGATTGAAATTGGTTTACCACCAACTAAAGCTAAAGTAACTGGTTCATCAGCATATGGAGCACACATTAATACTGAAGAAACGTATTGTGAAGAAACGGTAGCGGCTAATTCAATTCTACCACCTTTGAATCTTGATTCAGTAGAAACCTTTAATGGTAAAGAACCTTCATTATTCATGTATTCAATTTGAACACCATTATCTCTTAATGAGTCAACTAATGGACCAATTGGTCTTTGTTGCATTCTAGCGTTACCAGTTAAGATGACATGATCTTTTTCCTTTGAAGAATTGACTAAAGCAGCAAAGGTAGTTAAAAATCTTGATGCGGTACCAGCATTACCCAAATACAATGGATCATTACAAGCGGTTAAAGTTTCACCACCTTGGCCTTGTAAGACAACAGTTTCACCATTATCTTCCCAAGAAATTTTAGCACCATTTAATTCATGAACGGCAGTTAACATATGTTTAGTATCATCAGAATGTAAAAGGTTTTTAATCTTACATTGACCCTTACCTAAAGCAGCTAAAATCAATGCACGATTAGAGATAGATTTTGAACCAGGTGGAGTAATAATTTTCTTTTGACTACTTTGGATATTGTTGAATGGATAAACTAAAGTTTCATCAGTTAAGATAAATCTTAAATCTTCGTCGGTGACGTATTGAGCAGAATCACCATAGCATTTACCGATACTTTCTAAAATGACAACTTTCTTCTTAGCACCATCATTTTTCTTATCAATGGCCATCTTGGATAATAAAATATCTAATGGTGTCTTTTTATTTAAAGTTAATTCTTGGAACCATTTTTCATCTGGTGAAATTGGTAACCCATAGGCAACCAATATTTTAGCTAAACGTGCAACTTGAGTTGGTGAAAGGATCCCCCAGTAACGTGATAATTCAGCTTCATAAATCATACCAATGGAAACACATTCACCATGTAAAGCTTGTGGTGTTAATATAGCTTCGAAAGCATGACCTATAGTATGACCGAAATTTAATAAATTTCTTAAGTTTGATTCACGTTCATCGGCTGATACCACTTCAGCTTTCACTCTAATACTTTCTAAGACTAATTTATAAATATGATCTAACATAGCTGGGATATCAGTTTGACAAATAGTGACAGTTTCACCATTATTTTGCACTGTAATTTCATGACATTGGTTAACGATGGATAAGAATAAACTAGCATTTTTTTCTAATCTATCAAATTCTTCTTCTCTCCAAATAGCAGCAGTTTTAATAACTTCAGCCATACCATTAATAAATTCTCTCTTTGGTAAAGTTTCTAACCATTTAATATCAACAAAGATAAATTGTGGTTGCCAGAATGCACCAATAAAATTTTTACCCATTGGTGTGTCAACAGCAGTTTTTCCCCCAATAGATGAATCAACCATAGCTAATAAAGAAGTTGGAATTTGAACTACACGAACACCTCTCATAAAAGTAGATGCAACATAACCCATCATATCACCAATGATACCACCACCAATAGCAATTACTACAGTGTCTCTGGTACAACCATTTAATAACATGAAATCTTCAACTTTTTCTTTAGTTTGTCTTGTCTTATGTGCTTCACCGGGCATAGTGACATATGTTAAGATACGTGGTTTGTCATCAGTATCCAATTGGTTAATCTTATTTTGTAATGATTGTTTAACTGTTTGTAAATATGGTAATTTGTTAACGTTAGCGTCGTTAATAATCACATAAGTAGATGATTTACAATTTTTCAAAATAGTATCAGTGATGTGATCGTGAATACTGTAACCTACATGAATATTGTCCTTACCCAAGATAGAGACACGGGCAAGGGGCACTGAACTGTTCATGTCTTGTTGTTGTTGTTGTTTTGGTAAGTTTTAGTAAGTTTTAGTAAGTTTTTGGTTTTTAACCTCGAAAAATTTTGAAAATTGACTTTTTTTTCTCATTTTTCATTTTTTTTTCAGTTTTTGAGTCATCTTTTTTTTTTTTTGTTATTTAGAAAAATATATAAAACAGACTGGCGGTGTTAAGCAAACAGTCTTTTCCACAGGAAGAGGGCACATTTCCTACCGAGGTATTTGCCCAGTAGGGGTAGTATGACCCAATTGACTACTTGGTTCAATTGCTGTAAAGATTCTAACAATTGTCTCTTAGCTTCTTGTAATTTGTAGTCTATAGTGTCTAGAGAATCTACAGATTCTGAGTCTGTGTCAATATGAGTATCTTCTATGTCTAAGTCAATAGGTATAGAAAGGTTCGTGTCAATGGGTATGCTGTGATCTAACACTATCTCATCCATACTAGCTTATAAATCAATGATAATATTAGTATATATAAAGTATATAAATACAAACGAACACAATTGTGCTGGACAGAAATGAAATAAGTTGAATTTTGGTGTTTTTTCTGTCAGAAAATCAGGAATTTCTGACTAATCATCCACGTGTTGTTACGTAATAAATTTGCTTACTGTACACATAACGTAATTGCTTACACATGCTACTTTAACCAACGTAAGCATATAGCGTAACACATTACATAATATTTCTAAATATTTTTTTAAGCGGCTATTGCAATTTCATCTCATTTTACATAAAATAAGCTATTTGAACTTTCATTAACCATATAAACTTATACACACCCATACATATAATACCCTATATACACTTTGATCTATATATCTCTCTATATATTTTTATACAACTGCCCAAGATTATGGAAGACACAACACTAACAGAAGATTCACAATCAAATATTATAAGCATTGATGAATTGCAAAACTACGGTATTAATGTTTCAGATCTGAATAAATTGAAGCAAAGTGGAATTTTTACTGTTAACACCGTTCTATCCACCACACGTCGTAACTTGATCAAGATAAAAGGTTTATCAGAGATAAAAGTTGAGAAGATTAAAGAACAATCAAATAAATTATTAAAGATTGATTTCATTTCTGCTAATGAACAATTAAACATCAGAAGAAGAGTAAATACAATTTCAACAGGTTCAACTAACTTGAATAACATTTTAGGCGGGGGTGGTATATCCACAATGAGTATTACTGAGGTGTTTGGTGAATATCGTTGTGGTAAGACTCAGTTGTCACATACTTTATGTATCACGACGCAATTACCTCGTGAAGATGGCGGTGCTGAGGGTAAAGTAATTTACATCGACACTGAAGGTACTTTTCGTCCAGAAAGAATTAAACAGATCGCTGAAAAATATGAATTAGATCCAGAAGTGGCCTTGGATAATATTATTTATGCTAGAGCATTGAATAGTGAACATCAAATGGATTTAGTGGAAAATTTAGGTAAAGAATTATGTCAAGGACAATATAAACTAATTATTGTTGATTCTATACTGGCTAATTTTAGAGTTGATTATTGTGGTCGTGGTGAGTTGAATGAACGGCAACAGAAATTGAATCAACATTTATCTAAATTGAATAGAATTGCAGAAGAATTTAATCTTGCTGTTTTCATCACAAATCAAGTACAAAGTGATCCAGGTGCATCATCTTTATTTGCTTCAGTCGATGGTAGAAAACCAGTTGGTGGTCATGTATTAGCACATGCCTCTGCAACAAGAATTTTGTTAAGGAAGGGTAGAGGTAATGAAAGAGTGGCTAAATTACAGGATTCTCCTGATATGCCTGAAAACGAATGTGTTTATACCATTGGTGAAAATGGTATATGTGATAGCACAGATTGATCAATTTGGTTATCTTTTCTAATTCATTTAATTATTATATTTTATTATATATTCTTTATCATTCATGTAGCTATTTAAAGAAACACCTCATCATCTTCGTCCTCGTTCATTTCAAATTGCAAATAATACCATGGATTGACATAAAACTTAGTTCTTCTTAAACTCAATTCAAAATAGTCCAATGGATCCAAATTTAATAAGTGATACATTGGGTAATGATACCATTTTAGTCTGTTTGACAAATCCCTATATTCCAATTCACGTGGGAAACTGATCGAATATGGATTTGTTATCATTTGATATATGATACCGCTTGCATCAATTCGATACTCATATGGGTACACATTATGTAAAGGACTCGGATCTATCTCGTTTGGTAATATTTTCTGTAATAAACTACTAATATCGTTATCCATAGAGTACTTTCTATTACTATTAGTACTATAACTACTAAAATCAAAAATATGACCACGATGAAGTGCCATATCTGTCATTTCTACTTCTTCTAATGATT
The DNA here is from genome assembly GCA_003709265.2 of Grigorovia yakushimaensis. Lineage (NCBI taxonomy): Eukaryota > Fungi > Ascomycota > Saccharomycetes > Saccharomycetales > Saccharomycetaceae > Grigorovia > Grigorovia yakushimaensis. The sequence continues at coordinate 479,141 of PPOC02000507.1, read as the reverse complement.
CCTTGTCTTGAGTGTTTTCTTTATCAGCAATATAATCATTTTTAAATTGATTAATGTTTATAATGTTACGTCTTGGGTTTGAAAAAATTGGTTTGTCTCTGTAAATATGTTGATTCCTATGTTGTAAATTGAAGTTCAGTGGCTTCATCTTGTTCCAACAGTACCTATGCCTTTTTGTGTAAAACCGCAGTGATTAATGAATAAGCAAATGACACAAATTTTATTCTCAGCTAAAAAAAACAAAAAACGAAATTATCATAAGATGGCAGTGCATAAATTGGTAAATATCACACCAGACACATCTACAAAAGCGTATATCAATAGAACATGGGGAATAAAAAAAACATGTTTCAATCAAATGACGCGAAGTAATCAAAAACATCACCGAAGTGCCTTTATTATTTCTCCAACACATGGCTGGAGGACATTAGACTGTTGATATAATCTTGTAAGTATTCATTTTCTTGTCTAATATCATTATTAATCTTACGTTGTTCCATGCTTCTATTCCATAATAAATCTAATGTGTCTCTGAGCAATTTAGTCTCTTGTACCAACTTATCCCTATTATTTTGAGTTATATCAAAATTTCTGCTATCATAAGTAGCTGTACTTGATACTCTTGGTCTTTTAGTCTCGCTGATGTCAGTCTTTTCATCTGAAGTAGCTTTTTTTTGTGCAATATTGTCTAAATCCATTGTGTTGTCCATTGATGTATTTTCCTGTACTTAACTTTGTAATCTTCAACCTTTCTTCTTCAAAACACTTTTGTAACAAACAAAGCAGTTTTTTATCTCTATAAATCAGGTAAATGTGCGTCTAAGCAGTCTCTAATGTTCAGGGTATCCACTAAAATGTTCTGTTTTGGTTGTTTTCCTAAAAAATCTCTTCCATTTTGAATTTTCAAATTGAATTTTGCTTTTAAAAACGACAGCAAAGAGTTTCAGCACTTTGGCAGATTAGATTCTGCACTCAACTGGCTATATATACTTTAGATACACTTTATATATACTTGTACACGTTTATAATTTATCTTGTTGTCGCGTACATTGATCTATTAAATAGGGTTAATCTACTTTGATAGAGGAATATATCTTTCTGACGAAAAACATATTACTCAAGAACCCAATGGACCCACAGATAATACATGCCAACACAGATAATAGCATCGAATAACCAACATAAAGTACAATAGTGACAAATCCATCAAATTGGAATTTTGTAAACAATATAGAATGTATGAAAATGTAAGTAGCACAGCCTACACCACCCACGATGAAACTTCTCCATTGCCATTTCCAATTCTCTAAAGTTAATGAATGATATGTAATTAATACTGAGACTAAACATGTAGTCAAAGTTAACAATAAAAATGAGAAGAACAAGAATCCAAACATGTAGAAAATCTTATTGTACCATAATGAAGTGTAAACGAAATATAATTCTACTGCAATGGAACCAAATGGGAAGATACCAGCCATGAATGTTGCAGGAATTGTCTTTAAATACCATGGTTGGAATGGAATTTGTCTTGCAATTTGATTCGTCTTGGTTGGATGTTCATCCCAATGACACTTCTTGTTAGCAACAAGTGAACCAGCAAAGGCTGATGGGATAGAGAAAAGGAACCATAATAATAAGATGAAAAATAATGTAGATGCTGGAATAGTATCCGATGAATGTGCACCTAGAAGGAACATATTTAATGCCAAAATAGTAATAAAGATAAAACCTGGTACTAGTAATGGTGTTAAGATCATATTAGCCTTCCAATATGGACCATGGAAAAATTTATAAACCCCCATAGAAGTGTATGAACCTACAAATCCGAAAAGTGCATATAAGATAAACATGACAGTTGCTAAAGAACCTCTAGCACTTGGAGATAAGAAACCCAATGCGGCGAAAAAAATGGTAACACTTGTCATTAAAAATAACTGGAAACCGGACCCAATTAAGATAGAAAGTAACATTGATTGAGTTGGAATTCTAAATATATCACCATGACCTAATTTCCAACCAGTACTTTCTTCAAAAGCATCATCTAAATTCAATTCATTGTAACGAGCAAAATCATTTCTTAAAGCCTTTAATAACATGTGAATCACCACTGAGGATAATAAAATAACAACAATAGAGAAGTTAATTAAAGAAAACCATTGAATAGTTGGATCATATGTATGTAAATATTTATCCCATCTAGTAGCCCAAACAGTTTCTGATTCAACAAATTTCACTGAGTAGGTGAAAAAAATTTCGTTATCTTCAGTTTCGCTCAAGATTAATGGCTCACCATCTGTCTTACAAGTACCTGGTGATGAACGTTTGATGGAGACAGGATTCACAATAATACCGACAACACGTAATTCACCTGCACCACGATCGTGATACTCAATGGTAATTTCATGATGATTAGCAAAATATGGTTGTAATACTTGTTTAACGTTTTGAACATTTTTAGCATCACGAACAGTTAATTTATCAGTTTGTTTATCATCGACAACTAATTCCTCTGTAGTATCTCTTGTAGTACCTTTATCATTTGCTGGCTTTTCAGCTAGTTCATCACCAGTAAAACTAGCAAAACCTAGTTCAAACCCAGTACCATAAAAATCTGTCTTGGTGATAGAATCATGTACAATACGTGCAGCTGGAAGTCCATCAATAAGCCAATTCTGGTAGAAACCACTCTTAATCAATTTGTTAATAAATTTAGCATCCTTAGCTGGTATCACAGTTTTACAAAGCGAGGTACATGATTGTTCCTCTAACATCTTAATCTTGTATGGAGAATTATAAATTCTATCACCGAAAAGAACGGAACCTAGCGATGATGGTTGCTTGACAACATGTTCTGGTTGACAGAAATGAAATCTGTTATAGTAGTAATCATATGAGTAAAGGTAACGTTCTCTACCGACACTTTTACCATTTTCATTAGTGTGTTGGAAATTCATGGATGGTGAAAGATGGTTTACCAACAATGGTATTTCGTCATGTTCGTGGTATGTAGTGGGAGCTACACCAGGTAAGTAAAATGCATGTGCTTGCAAAAGGAGTACCAGACCGAGTAACACGTTTGCTATCTTTGCCATTGCTGTTGGTTGTTTGCGTTATTAAATGATTATTTTTCAGTGAAAAATTCGCAGCAATGAGTTCTGAAAGCTTCGAGAGCTACGTGAAAACGCTGGAAGTGCACTGAGGGGGTTCTGGAAGGGCAGAAGACCTCCTGTCTGGTGTAGAAACGATAAGAATAGATTGTATTTAATTATTTAACATATATATTACACATGACGTAAGTTATCAAAAGGCGAGCAACATATCTAACCCTCTTGCCCAATGCAGTTTTTGAATATCTCACATAAACTCCATGATCTTCTCAGGTGGCAACGTCTCCACCATCTTGTTTTCGTCTATCATGGGGTTCATGGTTTGATAGTTCGTACTGTTGCCATCTTTAAATACATACGCTATCAAGACGCCAAGAAGACCTAATACCGATATGGTGGCCAACGATAGTGCTAGTCCAATTAATATAATGTAACCCTTCTTGATGCGATGTTTACCAACTTCTTGGTTATTGTCTGTTATTGATGTGCCTTCACTACTACTGGTATTATTACCCTTACCAGTAGGGGTACTTGTGCTGTTGGAATTAGTACCATTTTTATCATCATCAGTGCTAAATGGTGATTGAGCTATTTGCCAACTGGATACATCCCTGTTCATAAACAGTTTACTTTGTGTTGGATGATATTCACCACTAGTATAGAAAAATGGTGACCAGTCATTGAAGTCATAAACTACACCTTGCAAGAGACCAAACGATCCATCAAATAATTCACCAGCAACCATTAGACCTGGTTTACCATTGTTCATTTTGATTATTTCAACTGTATTTACTATACTGTTCGAATTTATCTGTGCAATTGGGTGCAGCGACCAAGTATTATTACTGTCAGCATAAGTTAAAACCATTGTATTATTCCAACCTACAATGACATCATCATAAACATGAACACCACTAAGAGTAATATGATTAGCAGTGTCATCTGATATGATAACTGAAGTCTTATTACTTGTCATATTAAACCAAAACAATTGAACGTTTGATTTATCATTAATGGTTACATTACCTTGTAAAAGTATAGTGTCATTCTTGTAAAGATATGAGTTTTTAATAGTACCAGTAATATTGTCACTATTTATCGGATTCCAATCACTTTTTTGATAATTGTAAAGACAAACAGTGGAGCAGTCTTGATTTAAGTATGAGCCACTAACTACAACACTTTTATTTTGTGGTAAATATATCATTGAATTGACTGAAGCATTGTTCTTAGTTGAAGATTTGCCTGTGGATACACCTATTTCATTAATTATCTTCATGGTGGTCATATTGACCATAATAATAGAACTATTGAAACCAACAAAAAGTAAACTACTATCATTATCATATAAAGTGGAAGTAACGTTATTATCCCATTGCAAACCAGAATATTGTGAGTTGTTCCAATATAATTTGGTTTTCTTTGCATCCGAATCATATTGGAAGAATCCAGATAATGTATCATTAAAAAAAACACCATCGTATGGGTTACAATCAATTGACTGGACATAACCATTTTGAGGATCTAATTCTATACTTGCATTTAAATTTGTAAATTGATTGAAAGCAATATCACCACTGAAGATTGTACCAATACCATTATAATGGCCAGAATTCATTACTAAATAAGATATTTGGTCATCTTGAGTAAGAAACATCGAGGATGTAAGATTATAAATGTAATTATCGTTGAAAACCAAATATTCCAAATTATTAATAGTAATATTATGAACACTTGTCAAAGATGCATTGTTGTCATTATCAACCCTATGTAAATTATCGTCGTAGTATAAAAAGAAACTGTCAGAATCTGTCAATACACAGACACCGTTTGAGTAGTCGCCTAATTGGATTATATTACCATTTATCGTCATGTTATAAAAATTATTCGTATCATTTAGTGACATTATAATCAAAGTGTTAGACTTATCAGTAATTAAAAGTGTATCATTTACAATTGTGGACAACAAAGTAGAATCATATTCAAAAACATTAGCAGCAAGCTGATTTATATTATCACTCACATCTATGACCCTAGTGTCAAAGGGAATAGTTAATAGCCCATTCAAAACAATATTATTATTATCTTGTACTTGATCAATACTTGTTATTTGCACATCAATTCTATCTGCCACTACCGTGGTTACAGTGTTATCGCTGTATAAGCCAGATGAGTATGTTAATTCGATTGAAATACTATTGTTCAGATGACCTTCGAATAAACTATCATATTTTAAAAAATCATTATTTTGGTAAACTAGAGTACTTTGTATAACTTCATTAGTTTTTGAATCGTAGATGGTAATATTGGCAATACCCCTAGAGTTACAAGTGTTATCGGCTGAACAACCAGGTGTATATAAATGAATAGAATATTCACCTGCATTTTCAATATCAATATTGTACGTCACTTTTGGTACACTACTGTCACCTGGAATATAATTTGTGCTGATATAAGTATCATTGGAATCACCCAAAGTCCAATTGCTATCGGATAATCTAGATGAAACATACGTTTTTGATTCTTTACATGAACCGTGATTGTATGTATCATTAGCGAATATTGTGAAACTGTTTGAATAAACTTCAATAGCTCTCAAAGCAACATTATCGCCAAAGGAGTCCATTGCAATGAATTCGAAAGATGCCACTGACACAGGGCTAGCAAAGGCAAATTCTTGATATTTCTTAGTGTTTGCAATAGAAGTTAAATTAGTACTATCAATTGATACAGGATCAGTCGATGAAATATTTTGTAAAGTAGATAATGAATAAAGTGGACAAAAAGCATCACAAGTTGCTAATTTATTTGTACTAGAATCTAAGTATGTCATGTTCATAATACCACCAGCAGGGTACGTAACTACTCTAAACAATGATACGGCAGAATCCAAGTCTTCAGAGTTATAAAATCTTAATTTAGTTGGTGTAATGTCATATTTCAAGTCAATGATAAATTCACCTCTAGTGGAATTATTGATAGACCAAGCGTTGTCAGTGTAGTCATCACTTGGGCAAATTAAATTGGATGGTTCAATATTACCGGTAGATTGCCAGTTTGCCTCATATAATGTAACTGGTAATCCATCGTAAACTGTTGTGTTTGTGTTTTCCGCTGAGATGTTTGTAATTGAATTAAATTGACCAGATATTAACATATTTGTCGAGTTTATCATTTTAACATTTTCCACATGAGAATCGTTGTTAAACTCAAGAAAATTTTCCTTTAGTCTAGAACCATTCCATGAACCTATCATATTATCATAAGTAAAATAAGCGGTACCATTATGTACATAAACACCAGTTACTGACGAAGAATTGAATATAGTAGCTTGTTTAAAATTATTTAAATTTAAAAATTCTAAAGAGTTTATGCCTAGAGTGTTGTTGATGGTAAATACAATAGCTTGATCACCATAAAACTGAATATTATCCAAATCGAAATCATGAATTAGTTGAGCAAAACTTTGATTAAAATGGTAGATTAAATTACTAGTGCCATTCTTGTAGGAAAAAAACTGTTGATTAGTATATTTCATAAAATTGAAATCGTTAACCATAGCATTAGTATTATTACTGTTAGCACTGTTATGCTCAGAACCAAAATTTAAAAGGTAGAAATTGTTCCAGTAATCAAAATTAGTATCGTAAAATGTCAACCTACCAAAATTGTAATCAGGCTCATCAGAAAATGTTGCGTTCCGTACGCATGCTGCCAGGGAGCATAGGGAAAGCAATATGAGCAACATGTATGCAGTGTAGGAGTAGTTTGGTTGTCTGAATTTGACGTTTTGACATTTTCAAATTAGCAATTCGTATTATTTGTTGCGTTTCCCAAAAGGGAAAAAAAGTTGATGACCTGTTGGAGTTTGGGAGTCTCGAAAGCTGAAGGGCTGTTTTGGTGTGCGTTTGGCATGCTATGGTGAACATTTATGTGGGGGACAGAGGATACTGGTAAATTTTACAATATCTTTCGCAAAAAACTGAGGCAGTCTCAAAAAAAAATGGCCTTACCCTAAAGATTTACTCAAGATCTTTCGTGAACCACAAAGAATACAAAAAAATTTGGTCAATATATTGCAGAGTGCTAAAATATTCTGTATTCACTCTTGTGAAAAATGTTAATGTAAATAAAAACTTATTAGTAATTATCGGTAGGTATACTATATAATGCATAATGTTTTCTAACTATATTCAATGTTATTGCTCATCGTAAAAAAGATGGTTATTAACATTCTTCGAAACTTTATATCTATGACCTGCAAATTATTGCCATTGCCGTAAAGTGTTTTGAATTTTGTTTATTCAAAACTTAGTAACATTAAGGGTTCGCCAGATGACTGCTATAAGTAATCGTCACATTTCTATCTTTATCTTTTTCAGTCAGTTGCTCTTTGGCTGACTTTTGAAATTTGAAAATGTCTTATGCGAGGTTTACTGTCCATAAAGCTGTAAACTATTCAAGTTTGGTATGTAATTGGTTTCTTAAGTAACCATTAGAAATTAGTTGATGATAATTAAAATCGTACCTAAAGTGTATATCCTAATAAACATTAAAAAGTTCATTTTAGGAAAAAAGTTTAGCTAACAAAGCAATATCTAAAACAGTCGAGACCCTATTTAGGCATTTTAAATCTTGAAATAATTCAGTTTCGGAAATATCAATAGTTTGTTGTATAGATCAAAGAACCATCAACAAAAAAAATATGCATAACTTCAAGTAACAAAGATATTTTAACTAAATTAAAATATTTTTCCTTTATCAATCAAAGCCATATTACATCCAGTTTTGATAACCAAATCTTTCCTTTGTTGACCAATCTAATCCGTGCTCTAGATATTCTTCTCTGCTTATTCTTGCCTTGTTATAAACTGGAGTTTCACTAAATTTGTTCATCGATCTCCATCCAAACAACTCACTGTCTTGTGTTGGCACTCTAATTCTACAATTCCAGTTAGTCGGTAACTGACCTTGTAATTCAATGGCTAATCTATGTGCAAAATTTGGTAAATTGAAATTACCACCCATACACACAATATTACCCAGCATTATAGGTCTTAATGGCTCTGGTAACATCGACACACTCTCCAAAATAGTTTCTACTAAACCTGGCTTCAATAATTCTGCCATTTCTGGATGGAAAAACGTCTCAGGTATTGCAAATCTTTCATCACTTAATGTTATAGTTTGTAAATTTTTCAAATCTTGTGAATTATGATTTTTGTTTTTATCTAATACGTAACCTATGTAACTGGTTTGAAAATCTGGTAACACATACCTTAATGAATATTTATCCTTTTCTTTAAAACTCGTAGAATATGACTCAGGACAGATAAATGATGTTTTTTCTTTAATATTGTTGACTAATATGGTTTCATCCATCATATTGTAGTATCTGAATGATAGTGTTTGCTTCAATAAACCATTCAAAAATCTACCACCAATGTCAAGTTTCTTGATAGCCTTATAATATGGTATACCTTTAATCACAGGAATAATCCATGTACAATTGAATCCTGAATCTATTATTAACTCATAATCACGATACGGTTTATCCTCCACTGTGTTGTTGTTCACTATTATGTCATTATTAGCATTATCGCTAGTACCTTGATCACTTTTACCAAAAATAATGGATTGGTTTGGTAAATTATAACTAAACGGCACAAAAGAGCCCGTTGGTGCCTTATAAAGAGAAGCAAATTCATATTCCTCAAATATAACTTGATCCATATTTTTACTTAATTCTGGTAAAGTTAGGCATGTTTCGTTAGTGACCAAATGTGTATCTCTAACATTATCGCCCAGTTCGAACTCATTAAACTCATCAGGGTTATAAAAGCAGTAATCCCATATACAACTTTGTAATTCCCATGATACTAATTGACCCATCTCAGATGGTCTCTTAATCTGTACTGAAGATATATCCTTAATATTTTTTATTTGATTAGATAAATACGATGCATTATATTTATCTCTCGCAAAAGCATTGATCGCCCTGTAAGGATTTATAGAGCCTCTAAACCCAAACTTCACCTCATATGAACCATTATCCACTACTAGCACAGTATCATTGCCCATTTTCACCGCTTTATCTGTACCAATTATAACTTGAAGCTGCTAACGCTGAGGAATCTTCAAAGCTTTAAAGCAAACAAAAACAAATCGAAAAATTGAAATATTTGTAATTTCAAACTCATCGCTCAAAGCATTGGCACTATTTGGCTTGATTACTCTCCATTATGTCTGATAGTCCACAATTGAAGAAATTGAAACCACAGAGGACACCTGAACCAACAGGTATCACTCCTAGAAAGCTTGTGATTGCACCCACAGAACATAGATTTGCGCAATCTCAACCGCTACCAAGTTCATCTTTAACTGCTGGTTTTGTACCTTTATCGCCTGAAAATAGAGGTAGAACTGTTACTACATATTCACAATCTCCACCAAGATCCCCTGGAAGGTCCAGGTCTCCACAACGTAAGCCAGATTTCATTAAGTTATCGCCAGTAAAGAATAGTAGGCTTGAGTTGCAAAAATTTTACAATTTACACCACCAATACACTCAACAACAGAATGGCGGTGCCCAACGGTTGTATATCCATCAATTAGTATTAAATAACTTTAAATCTTATGCTGGAGAACAAATTGTCGGCCCATTCCATGCAAGTTTCTCTGCTGTGGTCGGACCCAATGGGTCTGGTAAATCAAACGTTATTGATTCAATGTTATTTGTCTTTGGTTTTAGAGCTAATAAGTTAAGACAGGATAAATTATCTGAGTTGATTCACAAGTCTGAAGCTTATCCAGATTTGAACAGTTGTTCAGTGAAAATTTATTTCCGTTATGTTATCGATAATGTAGATGGTTCGGAACCTACTTTAGTAGAAAATGCGGAATTAGTGGTTGAAAGAAGAGCGTTCAAGAATAATTCATCGAAATATTATATCAATGATAAAGAAAGTAGTTATACAGAAGTGACTAAATTGTTGAAAGACAAAGGTATTGATTTGGATCATAAGAGGTTTTTGATCTTACAAGGTGAAGTGGAAAATATTGCACAGATGAAACCAAAGGCAGAAAAGCATAATGATGATGGGTTATTAGAATATTTGGAAGATATCATAGGTACTACAAATTACAAACCACAAATTGAGAAACATCTTTTAGAGATTGAAACGTTGAATGAAATCTGCCTTCAAAAGGAAAACAGATTTGAAATTGTTAATAGAGAAAAGGACTCACTGGAACTAGGTAAAGCTAGTGCGCTAGAATTCTTAGAGAAGGAGAAAAATTTAATAATAAATAAATCAAAATTGACACAATGGAATATCTTTAACAATAACAATAAACTAACGAACACGATGACAAAATTGAATAAACTGAATGAAGAGTTCGAAAATGAAAATACTAAAAATAAAAAAATAGTAACGGAATTAGACACGATTAAATCTAAAAACCAAGTTAATAAGGATAGGATAGTAGAATTGGAACAAGTGTTAAGAAACTTTATCAAGAAGAAAAGAAACTTGATTGATGACAACGTATCGAATGAAGAAATACTGAAAAACTTAACGAAAAAACGTGAAACACTTGATAAAACTCTAGAAGAATCAAGAGACATTCTTGCCAAATGTCAGGAAGATATTAAACAATTGGAAATATCAAACCATGGTAAGGAACAAGAGTTGAGCAGCTTAAATGAACAGTTAACGCAAGAAAATGATACCTTGGATCAAATTAAATTATCGTTAAAAGATAAAACACAGCATTTCTCTGAAGAAATAAATTCCTTGGAAAAAGATCTGGAACCTTGGAACATTCAAATACAAGAAAGAAGATCTCAAATTAAGTTGGTTCAAATGGAATTAAAGTTAATTGCAGAAAGCAAAGATAAATTGGGCAAGGAAATTATTGATTTAAAAGAAAAAATTAAACAATCAATTCAAACTAAAAATGAATATGGTGAAAAAATTACTAAATTGATCAAAGAACAGGATAAGTTGACAAAAGAATCAGAAATCGGTAATAAGGAATGCGCCAATGCTAAATTAAGATTAGTAGAGATGCGAGATGTACTTAATTTGCAAAGACAAAAAGTTTTAGAGGCTAAATCATCAATCTCAACAGCTGAAAATAAAAGCAAAGTGTTAACTGCATTAAACAGACTACAGAAATCCGATAGAATATCCGGATTTTTTGGTAGACTAGGTGACTTAGGTGTTATTGATGATAAATATGACATTGCCATCTCTACCGCGTGTCCAAGATTAGATGATATGGTAGTTGATACTGTTGAATGTGGTCAAGCTTGTATTGAATTTTTAAGAAAAAATAAATTGGGTTATGCAAGATTTATTCTACTTGATAAACTAAGAAATTTTGACATAAAGAGGATTGAAACACCTTCGAATGTACCGAGGATATTTGATTTGATTAAACCAAAAGATGATAAGTTTAAACCCGCATTTTATAGTGTATTAAGGGATACTTTAATTGCCACTGATTTAAAGCAAGCAAATCAAGTAGCATATGGTAAGCGAAGATTTAGAGTTGTCACTTTAGATGGTAAATTGATTGATATTTCAGGTACTATGTCAGGTGGGGGTACCCACGTAGCAAAAGGCTTAATGACTTTAAAATCTAAAAGTGCTGAACATTCTGAAATTTACAGTTCTGACGATTTAAATAAGATGGAAGTTGATCTAGAAACAAGAGAGTCAGCTTTCAGCGAAGCATCTCGTGTCTATCATGACATGGAATCCGAATTAGAAAAAATTTCTTAGTTATAATAGACAACAAGAAATTGACGTTGAATTGAGAAAAATTAATATGAATGTGGAATTCCTTGACAATGAATTGAAAATGCAAAATGGGACTTTAAAAACAAAAGAACAAATATTTGAAGAACAATCCCATGAAACTGAGGAAGAAGTTGGATTAAGAGGTAAGTTGGAAGCATTAAATGAGGAAAATAATAGCTTACACGAACAATCGAGAAGTACCACAGAAAAAATTGAGGAACTGAAAGGCAAAATTATGGAAATTGGTGGTGATAAACTGCATTCACAAAATTTGAAAGTTGCTGAAATCAAGAAACAAATCGATTTGATTACTATCAGTTTAAAAAAATTTAAAACCAAGACAAAAAAAACTCAAAATAAATTAGGAAAGACTGAAAGAATATTAACAAATGCCGACCAAGATATGATCAAATGCAATGAAGAATTGGAAACAGTTGAAAATAAAAATAAGTTAGTTAAAGAAGAATTAGTTGATATTGGAAGATTAGTTGAAGAAAGTACGACCGAAAAAGATTCCCTAAAAGTAACTATTAGTGATAATGATGACAATTTGAAGGAATTGAATGAAAAAGTGAACGAATTCAAGTCATTCGAAATGGAAATTAAAAATAAATTAAATAAATTAAATGATTTATTACATCATTTGCAAAGAGAAGACAAGAAATTCAATAAACAGCTAGAAGGATATAAATTGAGGGATATTTTGTTCAACTTAGATGCTTTGGAGGATATTTCAGCTAATGGTACTGAAAATGATCCAAATTCAAACCCTGAACAAGATAATGTCCAAGAAAATACGGAAGTGAATAAGGATCTGGACACAAGTACTATTGAAGCAATGGATAATGACGATAAGTCCTCCAATGATAAAGACTTCGATGATGATGATGATACTAATGGTAATGGACATGCTGATAAGTTTGATAATATGGAGATTGATGAAACGGGTGGTGAAATATCAAGAGGTATTTTACGCTTAAATGAAAGCGAGTTGAAGAAGTTGAATATTAAGATACTTGAGGATGATATAGTTGACCTCGAAGCCTATGTTAATTCTGCTACTGCTAATATTGACGTTTTGGAAGAATATGCTAAAAGATTAGCTGAGTACAAAGAAAGGAAGATAGACTTGAACGATGCGGTTAAACAAAGAGATGTTGTATCAACGAAGTTGGGAGAACTAAGACAAAAAAGATTTGATGAATTTATGAAGGGATTCAGCATCATATCGATGACATTGAAAGAGATGTATCAAATGATAACTATGGGTGGTAATGCTGAGTTAGAACTAGTTGATAGTTTGGATCCCTTCTCGGAGGGTGTTACATTCAGTGTCATGCCCCCAAAAAAGAGTTGGAGAAATATTACTAACTTATCTGGTGGTGAAAAAACTTTAAGTTCTTTAGCGTTAGTATTTGCTCTTCATAAATATAAACCAACACCTTTATATGTCATGGATGAAATTGATGCTGCTTTAGATTTTCGTAACGTATCTATTGTAGCTAATTACATCAAAGAGCGTACTAAGAATGCACAATTCATTGTTATTTCACTAAGAAATAATATGTTTGAATTGTCTAAGCAGTTGGTCGGTATTTACAAACACGAAAACATGACTAGAAGTGCCACTTTGGAGAACAATGACATGCTTCATACCTAGCTGACCCATTATATATAGATAACTAAGTAAATAGACAAGCAAATAAGTAATTAATGACTTAATTAATGAATATTATATATCTTGTATGGTTATTGTGGAAATATATTATTTAATATATTTAAATATGATTTATTGTTGCGAACGACCAACTACGCGAGCATATTGATGTTCTGCTGTATGAATAAGTTTTTGAACTGGTATCATTACTGTTTGATGGGTTAACGAAGGGAAACGTTTTCTATTGACCCCAAACCACTCTAACGGAGGTGTGGCGTTACCTAAATCTCTGATTTGAGGCATGTCAATGCTTGGTTCTTCCAATGCAACGTATTTAAACTTTAATAAATTTTCTTCTTCTTTAATTCTTTTTTCAATATCTTCACTTCCATGACCTCCATTGGCTTGAGAAACAGTTTGTGAACGACGGACAGCAAGTGCTTTTACGTGTGTCGTCCACATTTCCTTGATAAAATTGACAGGTCCTAAATTCCACTTTACTGAAATCATATCACCAAAGGTACTCTTGAAAATATATTCTAAAATATCAGTATTACTCTTTTGCCAAGTATGCATACTAACATTCAATTTTGGAACATCGATAATAAGACCTCCGGTAATTTTATTTGCATAGTCCATGTACTCTTTAATTGATATATTCGATATTTGGTCTTCATCCATATTAACACCTGGACTAGAAAGCGAGCAACGAATATTTAATAGTTCTAGATCTAGTTGGGTAGCCAATTTTTCACCAGAAAGTGTTTTTACCTGAGCTGATATGTTTTCGATATTAATCACTGCAACGTCGATATCAACTAATGAAATGGGAGATATCTGGACGTTAAAAGTGCGAATATCCACAGCAACATCGGTTTGAATTAAATTTAACATTCTCAATATGTCGGTGTAATTGACAATTTCTTTCACATCTAAAACATTAGATTCATGTAAAGTTTCTAAGTACGAAATATTGTTATCTTGTTTCATTCTCAGTAAAGTGTTATAAATATCATAAAGATTTGCAACTACTAACGCGGTAGAACTCAAATTGATTGCTTCGCATGAAAGGGTAACCACAAGCAAATCAGGCATGTTTTCAGTGATATCTCTTTCACTATGGATATGGACTTTAGTGTTGTGAATGGTACCAATTAAGAACATATGATAATCGAAAGCAAACTTCATTGCAATGTTATCCACGTTCAAAGAAATAGCAACCAACGGATGATTGGATATTTCAGTAATAGTAGACCAGTTAACTTCAGCAATCCAGGAAGCACCTTGAATTTCCAAAATACCTCCAAGTCTACCTTCAGACTCTATTTTACCAGAATCTATGAACACATTTAAAAGTTGTCTGCCATCTTCATAGTGATCAGAGGCAATCCAGGCTTTATGTAAGTCAACTGAAAGAATACCTAAAGATGGACCTAAATCAACCTTACCAGCAATACTTCTGAAAATCAGGGTAAAACACCATGGAATCAATTCACTACCATCACCTGGTTGAGAGAAACTCAATGCGCCGCTGGATGTAACTTTAGCCTCTTTAGGCTGTTTCATGGGCTTCGACCGTAATAAATCACTTAGTTTCCAAATATCCAAGAATAAATACAAATTTTGTAACTGTTTGACATTAAAGTAAACACCAACATCCGAAACTAGCCCTACACCATACATACTGATAATGCTTGAATGTGTGAACATAAAAGTAAGATCGATTAAATCCAAATTAAATGATGTACTTGCTTCTCTGGAAAAAATATGTCTAATTGATGCTTTGGTTTTTTGTAAGATAAAAGAAAAGCTCAGTGGTTCCGTTTCATCTAAATTATTGGTTGAAATACTAAATTCAAACGAGTCAAAACCAACATCTGCTTGAACTTTAGCTTTAGGTTCACAACTTAAGCTTAATTTTTGTTCTGCAGATTTGATCATGAATGCAATATCAAAAGCATCTAAAAGACGTTTGTAATCAATAGTTTGTGAGGAATTTTTCGATATATTTGCTAAAGATTGAGACTTCTTTTTGGAACTATGCTTTTTAACCATATTTTGAATATCTGAAGAAAATACCTTGATCAATGGAGCACAACGTGCTGATAATATATTATGGGTCGAATGTATGGTAATCAATGTTCTAATCCAATGTGGTTTTGCACTTTGTTCGTCATTCTTGTAATCTAAGTCAATGACAACTCTAGGACTTTTAATCTCGAATGAGGGATCTAATCCTGTATTGATATCCTCAAGAGAATAAACTTTGAAAACACCACCATCGTAATTGAATTGGCAATTAACCATTCTAATATCAGAAAGAAATGGTGCGATGTTTAAAGACGAAGACTCGTTCTTTGAAGGTGCTTCAGATGATTTGGATGTCTCGGGTGGTTCGGGAAAATAAATTAGTGGTTTAATAACGGCTTTCTTCAGATCTTGAAATAATTGGATAGAACGAAGTAAAGATTCGACTACGTTCAAAAATGAGGTTAAAAAGTTTACATCTAGAGCCTCACCGTGCAAACGAATAAAAACATCCTTCATTCTACCGATAGGTTTTAGCCAATATATAATTTGAAGGTTAGGTAAATAGCTCCTATTGTAGGTAGATTCTACACTTTCTGTAGGATAAAATGTGTCAGATGTACCACCGTTAACAACAGCAAAAAAAGCATCCACAACAGTTAATTTCCCGTAGTTCTTCTCATAGGCTGAAAAAAGTCTATTGTAACCAAGAACTAAACCCTGTTCACTAACAGTGCTGTCTTGAAATAACCAGCCAATACAAAATTTGTACGAAAGAATATGACAGGAACTCAACTTGAAGCTAGCAAAAATGTTACCAGTATTGGCTGTTTTTTCGGGTGGTTTATCTGTCTGATTTTCTTCATCAAGAAAGGCCCATAATTTGTTAGAGTGATTCTTTCTATAATAGGCGTATAAAGTCAAAATTTGATGACCACCCCATATAAGTCGTATTAAAGATGATGGTGAGAGGCTCACTCTGAAATGAGGGCTTTCGACTTGGATCGAATTGTGAATAGCTGAGCTTTTTTGAATTGTTGAAACTTTCAAAGAAAAATCGACCATTTTGGAAAGTGAAGTAGCGATGGCACGATCTTTTATGAAAAATAAAACATTATCAACTGATAAGTTACCTAAAATGTCGTTTCGAAGAAAAGTTGTATCTTTTTCACTTACATTGGAAAGTGATGACGCAAATGAATGCATCTCCAATACAAAAAACGTTGTTGAAATCGGAATCAATATACCATAGTATTTAATGTCGCAATCGAAAGACCAATGAATCATTTGAGATGATGTGTCATTCACTGTTATGTTTGTTTTTGAACCAAAGGAATTAGATAATAAGGATTTTAAAGACAACAAAGTTTTGACACTTGATGATACAATTTTCTCATCTTGAATAAAACTAAAAAATAATCTATGGGGTTCTGAAAATGTCAACTTGGCAACTGATGCAGAATACTCTCCGTGGATCATTAAAGAAGGTTTGAGTATAATTGAAAGTTTTAAATTTGTATTACCCAATGAAAATCTTAAATACTGCTGCTTGGTCAAGTGTGATCCAACGTAAAAATCAGAATCCCAAATATTTAATTCTAACTTTAAAATTTGTTGTAAATTGAAAAAAAGCTCTAGCTTCTTTGTTTCAGATCTGAACTGTATAGGGGAAATTGGCATTATTTCTAAACTTATATTAGATAAAAGACAAGAAATATCAGCATCAATAAAAAAAGTGGAGTCATTTGTTTTTTCAATTGTTGAATTTGAATTAGCATCAAATTTCAAAATTTTCTGTACTTCTTCATATTTTTTCAGTATCTCCTTAATGAATATCGCCAATGTATCTGTTTCGGGCATCATCTTGAAGTGGATATCATCACATTGTAAGTTAGTAATGAAGCTAGGTTTATGATTCAATGATTCGCCAGCTAACGTCGTAGACAGTCCTGTTATTTGGCTTTCAAGTATCATTTTGTGTCTATGTTTTAATAAGAGTTCATTTCTCTCAGTGTAAAAAATCATTGATGTAGAATTACCTGAAGTCTCTATACAATTTTCAAAGAGTAAACTCATCTTACCTCCTTCAACCCCTAACGAAATATCAGTATACCCGAATTCGAATAAAAGATCGCAGCTATTGAAAATTATAGCAGCATTAACTTTGAATGGGGTTTGTATGGTTGAGACAGGGATTATCTCATTTTTGGTTTCTCTTTCGTCTCCTTTTTTGAACAAATCTAGGAGCTTTTCCAACTCAAAAAGCTTATCACTTACTTTAACCCTGATTTTTCCCAAATTGCCTGATATATTGGTAACAATTTCCTTGGTTGAACCTGAATCGGTTAGATGTGGAACTTCCTCCAAAAACAGACTGGAACCAGTAACCACAAACTCGTGGTCAACTCCAGAACCTGCGGTGTATACAGTTGTAAACAAAGAGGCAATTTCCAGTTTCAAAATTCTTTTCATATCTTTCGTATCATTAGCATCTTGATTTCCTTGAAATAATTTGTCATAGATGTAAGATCTTGCAATATCACTAAATTCCCAATTTCTCCAAGTGGAGAAAACAGACACAAAAATACCTTTAGCATCTTGAGATAAATCAAAATTTCTTTCCTTCAACCTTTTTGTAATATTACTATTCCAATCTGGTGGAAGATATGTCATAATATGACGTAGCCTAGTAATAATTTTCCAACTTCGATTCTCACGAACATGCCCTCTTGATAACCTCATAATAAATGCAGGCTTTGTAATAACATATGGGTCGTGACTAATCTGGTAATATTCACTAGCTGCAGTAATTCTAGAAATCAGTTCCTTGCTTGCCGCGTCTCTATCTTTCTGGATATTCTCAAATCGAGTTACTATGTTTGAAATCAATTCTTTTTGTTTGTTAAAGAATGTAAACAACCAAATTATTTGGGATTCATCGATAGTCATATCTGCACAGGCCACGTCAATTGAATTCACCTGCTTATCCACAGTGTTTGACCAAAATGTGAGATTTTCAATCATGAAAGATAATGCGGGAGGGCGGTCATCGGATACAGTATAACTGTACTGTTCATTTATTGTTGACCGAACCGATTTGATTGAAGTAAGTGCAACCATTTCCATAAGTTTCTTCTCACGATTTTTCTCCAAATATCTTTCATTTAACTCTAAATCTACTGTATCTAGATAGATCTCTATAGCGCCTGTCGATTTTACTCCATAAAATAGATCTAAGGAGAATATACGCAATTTCACATTGTTGATTGTTGTTAAACCTTCTTGTAAGTTACTTAATCTTTTAACAATGCCAATTTCGATATCGTCGATAAGTTGTTCTGCATCGGTTGTATTGAATGCAATAAAAAATTGAGACAGAACTTCCTCTAAATTTGGATTTAATTTTATGGACATAAAAAAAATATCAATAATGAAATTATCACATTCGCCATTTGCAAGATTCTGTTCCATAGAAATTGTCTTCTGCAATGGATCCAAGGTTGAATTCTCATGGATGTAAGATACAGATCTTACATTTTTGGTATCCTCTTCAATAAAGCTACTGTTAAGTGTAACTTCATCTAGTAATACACTGTAATCTCCTAAAAGATCATTAGTGATTGATTCAACTGTTTCTTCTGTAAGTGGTAAAGGTAACGGTGGTAATGATGAGGAAGGAACAATGCATCCATGTAAAGACGTGTAAAGTTTAGAATTCTGATTTATTTCAGGAAGAAGAAAAGAACAACGGTGGAATGGTGCATCATTAAGTGTGATATAATCTACTTGTGATTTTCTATGTGCCAAATGATCCCTATATTTGCAGAAGTTGGTAAAGTTGAATTTTGTTTCGATATTAAAATAATTAAGTGGTTCTCCTTCATCATCTTTGCCACTAAGATTTAATTTCAAACTTGGAATTTTTACATCCATTCTTTTCGAATACTTTTCATTTTCAAAATCAATATTTGTAAAATCAAGTCCGTCTAGAACTAAATTGAAGAAAGAAACACCATCTGGATGTTGCAAAATTATATTTAACTTTTCTAAACGAACGGTGACGGACGTCATATCGTGAACAGTGTCAGTCTCATACAATAAAACATTTTCCAGATCAGAAAATCCAAATCCAATTTTCTGAAACGACGCGACAAAACCTTTAAGGAAATTAATATCTGAATTTATATTAAACTCACCCAAATCAAAATCCCACTTACAAAAGTAGGTTGGTTCAGAAGGAGGTAACCCATAAATTCTATGACCATGAACTGAAAGATGTGATAAGTCACCTTGGTGGTCCAAATCATCATAATTATTTTTGTGAATCTTTTCAAAAATCGCACTAGGAGCATCATTGATATATCGGTTAAAATAAATTTCATCAATGTTAGCTAATAAATCCATGTAATAATTAGAACTTCTCACGTCAATAGATAATTCATCAAAATGTAATACGGTAATTGGAGCATAACTGTAAATGGTTTCAGGTAAAACTAACGCACCATCGCATACTGTGAATGTCAACCAAACATCAGTTTCATTGGTCATTCTTCTAAGGTCAGAAGGCGATAAATCTTGGTTATTTAAAGAATCACCCTCATTCGAAACGTTAGAATTGATAGATAACATGTCATCAAAAACACCACCTGATTTAGATATTTGTATATTTTCTCGTGTACTTATTTCTCCGGTATATTCCTCTGAAGTAACAAAATGGAAGAAATCACCAAAATAATTCATTTTTACATTTATAAAATACCTAATCACGAACCCGTAACAAAACAATACTGTACTATTACTTGTACAATCAATTGTCAAAGTATCTACGTTATCAACATTAAGATCATTATAAAGAATATAGGTACTTTCTACTTTGAAATCATACGATCTCCCCACTTCCTTTTGTTTCATAAACTCGTTTAAAGTATTCCATGGCGGAGTATTCAAAAGAAGTCTGAACATAGGAGTAAAAACTGTGTATCTTATGGTTGTAAATCGTTCACCAATGTTCTCGTTGGGAACGAAAATATCAAATTTCATCTCATCACCATGGAACGATATATAACAATTTTCATTAAAATCTAATGGGTTATTAACAATATTATGATCATTCACGTTCAAATAAAGGGAATAACCATTTACTATCCAATGCATATCGTATTCCATAGGTCTAAACAATTCGTACGGTGTAGGTTCACCAGATGAAAAATCTGACATTGTGTCAGCAATTAAGGTAATGTGTTCTCTCAATAAAAAAGCCTCTAATTGATTCGTCTCGATAATAAATGACCATTTGGCTTTTTCATTCCAAACCAATGGGTAATTTAATGTAATATCAAAATCAAAACTGGCTGCTTTGATAAAAATATCATGGTTTACACTTGTTCTTATTTCAGAGTTTGCTAAATGAATATTAAAAAAGTTTGATGAACCATCTTCAGTGGCACATAATGCAAAGATTGATGATATAGATGTATTTTTTGTGAATTTCCAATCAATCCAACCAAATGATCTGTAATCTTCATTGGTTTCCTTGTAATGTTTTAAAAACTCAGCATCCTTACTAGATTCTCTAATGGGTACACGTAATGTTGTGTCGTTCATCACCAAAAATGATAATTTAAAATTTGTGTAAGCCCTTTTTGAGCCCGGTGATAATTTTTTCATGGGTTTGACAGTTCTTGACACTATTGGCGACATCATTACTTTTATATGATCCATTTGTCGAGCAGCCCAAGGACCGTAACAAATTGACCCACCAAATAATTGTACCTCTAATGCTAGTGTGGGTGACGTACCACTGTTGCCCACATCAGGACCATCCAAATGTGACAAAGTTGGATGTGCACCATGTGGGACACAACCTGGTATATCGTATTCGTATGAAAATATTACCCGAGGACACTTCACTATACTGGTAAACTTAGCATATTCGTGATTTGAAATATCAAATGCAATATCCTCTAGATCTTTGGGCAAATTACGGAACATATTTTCTCTGTATAAAGAAAGACCTCTCCATTTATGTTGAAATTGTACATTGTCATCATCACTCTCGTCATTTCTTTTGAACACATTTAAGTTCAGTATTGGTCTTGCTACCACACCACTTATCTTAATAAATTTCTTCCATAGTTTAGAAAATTTATTTCTCTCTAATTTAGATAATGTCATGTTTTGTTCTTCATAATTTATATTTTGTTTCAAGGAAATTGCAAAATTCCTAGCATCTATTATATTTTTAATGTTGTACAAATCTAATTTTTCTCTTGGTTGACATTTATCAATGATACCACTCAAACTATCAGCACTCATAATTAATAAAGATGGAGTAAATTTATTACCAATAATTAATGATGCATGTTGTACCTTCACCTCGAAGGGTAAACTTTGTAAAAATTTGTCCTTGTTTTGATTTTGGCTGGCCTGTTCATCAAATACTCTATCGTTTATAAACGAATTGCTTGAATTTGATCCTGCAGTTGAAGATTGTGTGAATGATTGTGTCTCTGAGTTTGTATCATACTTGGAATTGCTACTCTCGCTAGAATCGCTAAAACACGCTTCTGTTCTCATAAATTGTTCAAATTTCATTCTATCATCTTTGGATAATGTGGATATTATATTATCATATGCTACTGTTCTATTATATTGAAAAATCTCTAAACCTTCACATTCTAAAATAAATCGACACGGTAGTTTCATATTAGTTTTCTCATTGTTACTTTCCAGTTCAGTTTCTCTGGTTTTATATAACCAATATCTCCAGGTTATGATACCTTCTAAAAACGAAATCGTATAATCTTTATCGATAATGGTTAAATTTTTAAAGAATATCTTCCCCCCCAGTAAACTTATTCTGAAGGACTGAAAATTGACCTTTATCTTCAATCTCTTCCATAAAACCCATTCTAATATTACACTTATGCATAAAGCAATAAATCTACTCAAATAAAATAAAGTCGACGAGGCGACAAACAAAGTAAGTACCCAGACTACAAGAAACACCCAACTAAAATCTTCTTTACTACCTGTCGATAGAGTAGAAAAATTCGTGGTGAGTCCCATTGTATAAGTTGTCCAATACCAATTAATTATTATAGATGTTTAAGCAGAAGTATTTAGTAATTAGATGGTTTGAAATAACGATTTTTTCAAAAATTAAGGCTTTGAAAAATCACTAAGTTAGAAGCACCAAAAGGAGTGGGAAAATAAGCATTAGGCAAATCATTGTTTGGAATTTTTAAATAAGAATCTATAATATTAATTAAGTAATTTATATAAATATAAACTTCCTGAGAAGTAATATTGATACATATATTATTTAAATCTAGGCATATGTTTTCATAAAATCCTTGTGGAACTTTTCCCAGCTTTGGTTCCATTCAGAGCCAGGAGCTAAGAAAGTAGTTCTTAAATGATAAGTACCTGGTCTTTGACCAAAACCAGAACCTGGTACAGTACAGATACCAGTAGCTTCTAACAATTCTTTACAGTAAAATTCATCTGGAGTCATTTCTAAGTGTAAAGCCTTTTGTACAGCCTTGAATGGTAAGTTTAATTTAGGGAATAAGTACATAGCACCTTGTGGTTTTTGACAATCGATTCCATCTAATTTATTAAAGGTTTCCCAAAGTTTCATAGCACGTTTTTGTAATTCTGAATGGATATTGTTTCTTTCACTTCGATCTAATTCATATGATTCATCACCTTTTTCTGGTGGTTGAACCATTAAATCTACCAAAGCTTGACCAGTAACTACTGGGCATAACGATATAGAGGCTAATTTCAAAATAACTTGTTTAACTTCATGTTGGAAACCAATTAATTCCATATAACCACCTCTTTGACCACATTCACCAGAAACACCCTTAGAAGTTGAATGTAAAGAAGCTAATTGAACATCATCAAACACACCTGGATGTTCCTTTTGTAAATTTCTTAACACTTTCTTCATAGAATGGAACTTTTTATCACCAAAGACATTTTCTTGGTAAACTTCATCGGCGATTACTACTATACCATACTTGGCAGCAATTGTAAAGATTTCTGCAATTTGTTCTTCTGATAAAACTGCACCAGTTGGGTTACCTGGGTTAATTACTACAAGGACACTTGGTTTAATATCTTTAGCAACAGAAGCTTGAACGACTTTTTCAATATCTTCTGTGTTGGTAGCCCAGCCTTTACTTTCATCTAAATAATATGGTAAACTATGTGAATTGTTTAAAGCTAAAGTAGCAGTGTATAATGGATATTGTGGAATTGGGATTAAGACACCAGTTTCTGGACCCTTACAAAAGATCGAAAGTAAATATGAAACGGCAGCGGAAGCACCAGCAGTTAAGTAAATGTCTTCTGGGTAAGCAATTTCACCATTATCTCTCTTAGTGATGAAATTAGCCACAGTCTTTCTAATACCATAAACACCTTGTGAACCGGAGTAAGCACCCACTGAACCACCAATATCTTTTAAAAGACGACGAGCTCTCTTAACAGCATCAGGTTTATAAATATTTGAATCTAATGAATTTGAATCTAAGATTTCTGGGTATTGTAAAAGTGATAATACTTGTCTATAGAAAGATAATGGTTTTTGTTTTAATTGTTGCGGATTACCAATATTAGCATTGATAATCTTACTAAATGGTACTGAACTTGGGTCATTGTTTAATTGTTGTTGCAATTCTTCAGCTCTCATTGGAATTGCACCTCTAACGGCATATTTGGCTCTCTTAACACAATCATTAACATCAGCTAATGACAATTGTTCAGCAGGAACAAAATCGAATTTTTTATTCAAATGTGGGCGTTTGATCTTTGGTTGCACATTATATCTTGGTTGGAAAGTAGAAAAATGGTGAATTTGTTCTTGTTTTTGATTTAATAAAAGGCAGGATGGTGACATTTTGTCGAATTGATTTAATAACAATTTAGAACTGTTTAAATTTCTAGTCTTAAGTAAACTTGTTCTAATCATTTTGTTGAAAATCAATTGTTAAAATGGCTTATAAATTATTGTTAAAGTGAGAATAAATATTATTGCGTGATTGGGAGGTGGAAAAAAAATTTTTATACTGCTTTTTTTCAACGTCACGTATTTTTCTTCAAAAAATGACTAATAAATTAAATAACGGGTAATTAATTAGCTTAATTAAATTAATTAATTGAGATAGGTTGAGTTATTCCTTTTGAATAGTAATAATAAATAACATATCAAAACTAAATTGAATAAAATATTAAAAATACCTTAATTTAAATATTTATTCAAACTTGAATTTGTGTATTGATAGCAATTCGATGCTTTGATAAAAACCTACTGTAAAAATTGTCGGTTTTTAAAAACCGACAATTTTTCAGACGGACAATATTTAGCGTGTCGGGTTTTGTTCCCCGATGAGGAAAAATCTGGCGACATGTGATTTTTAATTCTAGTTTTTCCAATCATTTCTGCCTTTCTGCTTTATCGAAAAGTTGAAATTGTCGGTTTTCGGTTATCTCTACCGGTTTGTGCCAATTTTGCCTGCGGTAAACTTGTCGGATCTTGATTATTAGGGCAAATGAGAACTGATTCCCGATTGCAATATCAATTAGATTTTTTCGCAATCTCTGACGGTTTATCTTATCTTGCCGAAGGATTAGTCAAATTCTTAATATAAAATTGACACGAAGCTGATAAGAATTACAATAAATTCATTAAATTACCTTTATTACTGTGAATATTGTTAGAAGAGCTTGGTGAAAACGTCTAATTATCAATTTTCCTTGCCGATTTATTTTATAAATAGTTTTAGGTTTTTTTCAATGATATGCTTTAGCTTCTTAATTGGTACTTCATAATCTTCAATTGTATTATACACGGCAACACTAAATCTTAGCCATATTGCATTATTATAAATAAAAATAGGAACATAAATCTTGAATTCTTTTATCATCGTGTTGATATATCTTTGTCTGAAATCGGCAAAAGCATTTGGATGTGATTGGAATCTCTTAAGAATTTGTTCATTTCTGCCAATCATCGGATATTTAATGTTAAATAATCCCGGTGTTCTCAATGTTTTATTCTTGTTTTCTAACAATTCTGTCCCAGGTCCAAAAATAGTTAAAATCGATTCAATAGCTTGTGATCTCAGAAACATTTGATATTCTCTGATTGCATTTTCGCCTCGGCATTCTTGAGTACGGAAACTTATGGCTGTTGAAATGCAATCAACTGCGGTCGAATACGTTTGTACATAAGAATGGCAAAATTTGTTGATTAAGTTATGTGAATCATGTAAACTCTCAGAAAGAGTTGGTAGAGCCAAGGGAAATGGTGCCATTATGTCATGATGTTTTTCATTTACATATAAAATTGCACAGCTCTTGGGTACAAAAAACCATTTGTGTAAATTTGACACAAAAAAATCAGGTTTTAAAGTTTCAATAAATGATAAATCACAAAGTCCTACTGCATGCGCGCCATCAATTAATGATAATGCATTGTATTTAAAACATAAACTAGTTAATTCTTTGTAAGGAAATTTGACACTGGGCATAGAAGTAATCATATCAAACATACACAACTTATATTGACCAGTAGATAACTTCTCCTCGAATAATCTGACCACCTCATTATCTTCTAATGGATAGTTTAATTCAACAATGTCATATTGGATACCATATTGATCATGTAAAAATTTAACAGTATTGGCACAAGCGCCGTATGTTAGACTATGGATCAAAATCTTATCAGTAAGGAAATTGTAGGGTATTGATCTTAATACAATATTAACACCAAGTGTGGCATTTGTAACAAAAGCCATATTTTCATAATTAATATTTAAATACTTGCCCAGTAATTTCAATTGTTCTACATATTTTTCAGCCTGAACGTTTTTGTTTGAATACTTTACAGTGGCAGAATAAGTCGAGATGAATTGGTTCATGATTTGCGTTGGCGTTAGACCTACTGAACCGTGATTCAATGGCGTTACATCTTTTTCCAATAGTGTAAAGAAATCTTCTCTGAAAGGCTTGCCAAATTCAACCATGGTTATTTCAGTCGTAAAAATATATATCTAGTTCATAAAAGAAATAGGTGCCATTAACCTCAATCTTTATTTGAGTTTATATATTTTCTTATCAGTGAGAACAATTTTTCAAATGATAACAAAAACACTTAAAGTCTAATATGGAAAACAAAGGAACTAACGATTATAGTTCAAAAAGGTAAATATTGCAAGCAGTAAAAGACGTGCTCAGCTTTTGTGAAAGTTGTTTTGGAAATAAATTATCAAAAAGTTTAAACACTTCTATAGTTCCTAACAAAAACCTTAAAATTTACTAAAAGGATATAGGAAGATTAAATTAAAGTTACGGAAGTTCCATTTGGACTATCAATAAATATAACAGACTGTTTTTGGCTGTATAAGCTTAGTAATCTGTTCAGCTAACAAACTTCGAAGCTTTAATAAATTGTTGATCACTTAATGAAAAATATTAGATTTTTATTTCAACTACATTTAAAAACTACTTGAAAAATATTTTAGAACGCAACCCTAAATCAAACGCCTTACTATTCTTCAGATGAAAGATGAGATAGCTTATATATAATACTTTATAACAAGAATAAATTACTGTTATAACCTTTGATCTTTTAACTTAAATTGCTTTCCAACGACTTATTATTTTTAATTAACCATTGTTAGAATTCAATTTCAATTTAAACTTTTGTAAAGTAAAGCTGCATAATTTATTTGAGAAGAGAATTACGACTTAATGATAATTTTGAAAGTAATTCAAGAATGTTACAAAGTATTAAAAATGTTTATGTGAGACATGGAAAAGTGTATAATTCAAGTTATCGTAGATTTAAAAAATATCGTAAAAGGCACTAAACTTTCAACAACTTTAACGATTCGCAGAAAAATCACCAAATCAAAATAAACGTGATTATGAAAGAACGTTTAATAAAAAAATGGTTTAGTCCAAACTTTTTTAGTTTTAAAGACTAGAAATGCTATGCTTGAAATAATATAGTCAATCATCTAGAACAGTTACTAAAAAGTCTATTTTATGGCGGAACTTCAATAGCTATTCCTTTAACTATACTTGCCAAAACATCTGCAGGTCATTTTTAATATTTTGTACTGAGAATTGCTTTAACTCAAACTATGAAAAATACTTTGTTCTGCCAATTTCAGACATATTACAGTCCAGCTACTAAAACCCGTTCACAAAGAGTAAGAACAATTCGAAATTTTGCTAAAAAACTTTGTAGTTACTCTGTTTAAATTTTTACAACCTTAGAGAAAACAAAATATTAGCCATTACTTTGAAACCATTTTATTTGATCTACTCGTTTCAAAAATTTCAAAATATGTTAGATTTTTTCCATATAATGTGTAATTGACACAGCTATGAGCATAAATAACAATAAACTAAAAGAGTACCGAGAGACAAAAACCTTAATAAGGTAAAATATCAATTAGTGTATTACTAGACTACACAAAATCATAATGAGACAGCTTTTATAGCACCAAACTGAGTTGACATTTAATTTTGTTTGTTCCAAAAGTTTTATCAAAAAAATAAAATAATTCAAAGTTCGTTATTAGAATCCTCTGAGCAGAAAATAATTCCATTCTCAATTTATGAATTCATTTAAAATTCTGGGTGTAACACCAGACGCTACGCCTGACGAAATCAAAAAGGCATATCGTAAATTAGCATTGAAATATCATCCGGATAAGGTAACAGATGCACAAGAAAAGGTTGACAATGAGATCAAGTTTAAAGAGATTAAAGAAGCATATGAAAATATATTGAATGGCAATGGGTATGCTACTAATGATGATAATGGTAGTAGTAATGGTACTGGATTTGGATTTAATGGTAGTAATGAATTCAATGATGACTTTATGAATTTTTTCAATCAACACAAATATTCGCACACTCATAATAATAATCGCAATGGCAGTTATAATGATAATACAACAGGCACTAGAGAGGAAGAGGTCATCAAAGTTGAATTAACTTTGAAAGATTTGTATAATGGGAAAAAAATCAAATATAATTTGAAGAGAGACCAACTTTGTTCCAATTGCCTTGGTAATGGTTGGAAAAGAAGAAAAAATGGTGACCTATATGAACCACCAATCATAGATTGTGGTAAATGTCATATGCTGGGCTATATTGATAGAGTTAATAATGAGATGGGTTTTTTAACTTTCATGGAAAGACTTGTTTGTCCTGATTGTCATGGTGAAGGTAAAATTAAATTAAGACCTAAATCAGATAAAAACAAATGCCCCGAATGTTATGGCAAAGGTATAACACGGGAAACAACTGATATAACTATAAATATTCCACGTGGTACTAATTTTAATGATATTATAAGACTGCCCAAACAAGGTGACTATGATTTAATTAATAAGATCAATTATGATTTAAATTTTAGAATTAAAAAGAAAAATGTACCACTTGATCCAGAAATTTTAATAGAGAAGTCTGATGACAAAAATAACTTTGATTTAAGTTTGACAAAACATATAACCTTATTAGAATCGTTAGTTGGATTAAATGAGATAAAATTAACAAAGACATTTGATGACAGAATATTAAAATTAACCACTAAAAAAGGTCAAATTATCAGACCTAATGATGTGATTAAGATCAAAGGCGAAGGTTGGCCTCAAATGGATAGTAGAGATCAACTAACATTTGGTGATTTATATGTCAAGATAATAGTTGATTTTCCACCTGATAATTGGTTTCAAGAGAAGGAAGATATACTAAAATTACGAAATATACTACCTGAAAGAATTGAGCGCGATAATAATATGAAAAATAGTGCACATACAAAGAACGACAATAGTACTGATAACGATTTAAACGAGCACAATAGCGATGATCGTGGTGATGATGAATCTCTTTATAATAACGAAATTTGTTATCAGTATGAAGTTATTAATTCCGAAGTCAATGGATCTCAAGAAGAATCCAATTCATGGTATGATAAAAATAGTTTTGATAAAAAACATTTTAATAAAAAGAATAGCGACAGTTCTAAATGTTCCATTCAATAAAATAAGGTTTTGTCATTTGAAAAAGCCCTGTATTCACATATATTTATTTTTCATAAAGTTTATAGATATAATTAAGTTTGCATATATTAATATAAGTAGCATTTTTTACTATATTCATAATACCTCGCTACGTAACTAACGAGTTGCAAGATTATTGTTTAAAATAGTTTTAAGGGGTAAAAGACAAACTATCCAAAAAGAACAATAATGCAGAAAACATAAAGTTTTAATTTTTTATGTATAATTAAATAACCAGACAATTTAAACATGTAACAATCATGACGTATATAAGATAAATCAAAACATATTTAAATAGACAACTTTTTAAAATTTGGTAGCTGTTTTGAAAAGTGACTATTTTTCTGAATTTAATTTTCTTAATTTTGAAATAACTTTTGTTCATCTCATCTCTCCAAATCTCTTTTTCAAAATATGAAAATTTAAACTAAAAATGGAAAGTTTACTCTTACCTTTATTATGATGCATAAGGTGGATATTAGGATACGTTATGTCATTGATTCGAATACAAAAGCAGTTGATAGATACTCTCAACTATATTCCATTGCATACATTGACACTTGACAGACTTTCTCGACATATCAACACGAGTACCGTGGGTAGCAAGAAACTTCATGACATAACAAGTTTATTTGATGAGTATTTGAAAAATCTGCAAGTATATAAGAAATCGAAAGGTAAAAAAAATCTGCAAAAATTAATTTGGTTTACATATTTTCATTGGGACAACAATTATTACGAAGACCCTAATTGGTTTAATAGGTTATCACCACATTTACAAATACTTGTTGATGAAAAGATTGATTTGACCACTGGCCAAAAAGGTCAAATTAGATTATTTAATTATTGGCCGATAAAACCACAATTTCCTATACCAAATGTTGATAAGAGATATGGTAGAATGAGCAAGAAGAATGGCTCGATCTTATCTCCAAAGACTGAGAAACTGTCTGATCAAAAAGGTGCGACTAATAATTTTGAATCTCTTTCGGACAACCAAACGGACTTTTTAATGCATGATATACCAGTTAATAACAGACCAGCCATGAATGAGTTGTCCATTGATGACTCAAAGACAAGATTAGAAGAATACCAAAGACATTTTAACACTATCCAAAAACAATTGACATTTTTGAAGATTAATCAAATGTGCAAAGATTCTGACATGATTGTCCGATTACCCTTTGAATTGGTACCAGAAAGGAAGGAACACGTAAAAAAATTAGTCAAAAGACGTTATTTTAAGAAGAAATTGTCCACAATTAGACATTTGTTTCTTCGGGAGTATCCCTTTTTGAACAAAGACAATTTTGACAATTTAGACGAAATTACAAACATTTTGAATAATTCTGACTCAAAAATGAGGAAACTGTATTACACCAGCTGTCAAGATCTGTACATTATGAAAGATCATGGCATTTTTGAGAAACCAATTAAGTGGTGGTAATATGTCCGTATTACTGTTGCATGCAAGCTAAAAATGTCCGAATACCGAGTTTTTCGAAAGATAATACCGAATTTCGCAAAAGATAATACCGAGTTTCCCGAGAATCAAGCTCGGTGTAGAATTTTTACCGATCAAGAAAAAATCAAATTGTCGGCTTAGAGAAAAAGAACTTATTACCCCGCTTTAATTCTGATTGTCTCCTTTTCTTTCAAGCAAATGAGTAAAATTCCGAAATACACATTTTTCAACTCATCGAGAAATTCAGACAAAACTGTGGAAAGATTTTGCCGGAATGATTAATAATAATTAATGAAAGCGACATAAAAAAAAATGGAACCGCCACATTTAAATTCACCATTTTTACTATCCACTTTTAAAAGACCAAAATTTATTGTTAGTTTCAATATAAATACAACTTTGGATAAACTACTAAAAAGTCCATCATACCTTTTATTCAACTAAGAAATCATTATCTAGAACAAATATTATTTAATTTCCTTTATATTGATTAAAGTAATTTTTTCAAGACTCATTCTAATTAAAAGTATTTACTAATAAGAAAAAATTGTCATCTCAACATGACTGAAAGAAGAAAATCGTTTGCTTACGCAGATTCAACCCAGAACAGTATCAATAATGAAGATTTAAATATTCAAGATTCAAGTTTATCAAATAATAATAATATTCATAACGATATCAGTTCAAATAATTCACAAGATTTAGATAATTTAGAATATGAATTTGATCAATATAAACAAATTGAAAATGATGTTATTGAACCATACTATTCAAATGGTAATAACAATATTGATAATATTCCTAACAATAATTTAAATCACAATAATAAAAATAATGATAACAATAATAATAACAAAGACGATTTGAAGAGAATCATCACTTTCGAACATATTAAAGAATATGATAATAATGAAACAGTCGTTCCAACTTTCATTGAAAACAAAGTAGGTCTTAGAGAATATTTTAACCATGATTTAAGAGATAATTTTACTTTACACTCAGTCAAAGATTATTTTGTTTCTCTTTTCCCAATTATTCACTGGATACCACATTATAATTTACAATGGTTCATTCAAGATTTAATTGCAGGTATTACAGTTGGTTGTGTCCTTGTTCCTCAATCTATGTCATATGCCCAATTAGCAACCTTGCCACCACAATATGGTCTTTATTCCTCATTTATTGGTGCTTATATGTATTCATTTTTTGCAACCTCTAAAGATGTTTGTATTGGTCCAGTTGCTGTTATGTCCTTAGAGACTGCTAAAGTTGTTGCTCGTGTTATGGAAAAATATCCGGAAGGAACTATCGAAGCACCAATTATTGCTACCACTTTAGCGTTATTATGTGGTGCTATTGCATTAGGTATTGGTTTATTAAGATTAGGTTTCCTTGTTGAATTAATTTCATTAAATGCCGTGGCTGGATTTATGACTGGTTCAGCATTAAATATTGTATCTGGTCAAGTCCCTGGGTTAATGGGTTATAATTCTTTGGTCAATACTAGAACCTCTACTTATAAAGTTATCATTGAAACATTAAAACATTTACCTGACACTACATTAGATGCCGTTTTTGGTTTAATTCCATTATTTATTTTATATTTCTGGAAATGGTGGTGTAACAACATGGGTCCTAAATTAGCTGATAAATATTATCCAACAAACTCTCGTGCTAATTATATTTGGAAGAAGTTTTACTTTTATGCACAAGCTGGTAGAAATGGTATCATTATTATTATCTTTACTGCAATTTCATTTGGTATCACTAAGGGTAAAAGTAAAGCTGAAAGAAAGATTAGTATTTTGGGTACTGTCCCTAAGGGTTTACGTGATGTAAGTGCTATCAAAGTTCCAGAGGGATTAGCTGCCAATATTGCACCAGAATTACCTGCATCTATTATTGTTTTATTATTAGAGCATATTGCGATCTCCAAATCATTTGGTAGAGTTAATGATTATAAAGTTGTTCCAGACCAAGAATTAATTGCCATTGGTGTAACAAATTTGATTGGTACTTTCTTCCATGCTTATCCAGCTACAGGTTCATTTTCCAGATCTGCCTTAAAGGCTAAATGTAATGTTAAGACACCATTTTCTGGTGTTATCAGTGGTTCATGTGTTCTTTTAGCGTTATATTGCTTAACTGGTGCATTTTACTATATTCCAAAGGCCACATTATGTGCAGTTATTATTCATGCAGTTTCAGATTTGGTAGCATCATATCATGTTAGTTGGAGCTTCTATCAAACAAATCCATTAGATTTTATTAGTTTCATTACCACTGTATTCATTTGTGTATTTTCATCAATTGAAAATGGTATCTATTTTGCCATGTGTTGGTCCTGTGCTATGCTTTTGGTCAAAGTTACATTCCCAGCTGGTCAATTTTTAGGTTCAATTGAAGTCGCTGAAGTTGTAGAAGGTGAATTAGTCAACGAAGATGTTGTCTTTACTAACTGCAATGATTCCAATTCTAGTTCGAACAATACCAGTGATGAATATTCAAAGGATAAATTAACTGAAAAAAATAAAGGTTTTGACGTGGTTAATAATAAGACTGGTATTGTTTCTGAGATCTCATCAAGCTCATCATTATTTAATAATCCGAGAGTAAGATATCATACTAAATGGGTTCCATTTGATCATAGCTACACACGTGAATTAAATCCAGGTGTTGAAATAAATCCACCACCATCAGGTGTTATTGTTTACAGATTAAGTGATAGTTATACATATGTTAATGCGTCAAGACATTACGATATTGTTTTCGATGAAGTTAAGAAACAAACAAGACGTGGTCAAATAATTCAACATCAATCTAAAGCTGATCGTCCATGGAATGATCCAGGTCCATGGGAGCCACCAACTTTCCTTAAGAATGGTTTCAATTTCAAGAAGATTTTCAAGAAGAATAGAAACAGTGATAGTGAGAATGAGTTTGACAATAATAATAATAATAATAACAACAGTATCAACAGTAATATTGAAGAACAAAGTAATTTAGAAAATGGTCCAAATAAAGATGATAGACCATTATTGAAGATAGTCTGTTTTGATTTTTCACAAGTTTCGCAAGTGGATGCTACAGCTTTACAAAGTCTTGTTGATTTAAGAAAAGCCATTAATTCATATGCTGATAGACAAGTTGAGTTCCATTTTGCAGGTATTATTTCACCATGGATTAAGAGAGGTTTAATTAATATTGGATTTGGTAATACGAATGATAAATATAGTGATGAAACTATAATTGCTGGTCATACAAGTTATCATGTTGTTCGTCAAACCAATGATTTAGAAAATGCATATGAAGTGAGAGCTGCTACAGGTACCAATTACCCATTCTTCCATGTGGAGATACCAAATTTTAAAAACTGGGAATTATAGATTATAGATAATGTAATCATATAGAGAAAGAGATTATTTTGTATATAACATCTTTGTGCTTTAAATTTTAAAGAATTATTAATAATTTTATATTTATAGTTTAAGTATATATGTATATATATATATATTTATTTATTCGTAGGTACCCATTTACCAATATGTAGTCATGAATATGGTAAAAATTATGAAAATTATTAACGCAGTTAGCAGGCAAACAGATTTATATTTATCCCACCAGAACTTCTTGTTAACTTTCACTGCATTCTTGTGAAACTTGATACCACTATCATTCAACAACCTTGTCTCATCCACCAGCACATTAATATTCTCTTGTCTTTGCAAAAACTGATCGATGTTATCATTCATCAACCTCACGACCTCATCAATATCATCATTCGTTTGTTCCCTTACCATACCCTTCTTATACTGCTGAAAGTTTTCCTTCAACAACTTTTCCACCTCACCATACGCCCGCTGCAATCCCTCGTTATCCATGAGTTGATCGAGGGGGAACTTTTGCAGTCTCTGCAGTATGCTGTGGGTCAGAGTGGTGGGCACGTTCAGTTTAGCAAAACTTACCAAGATGTAAGTGCTGGTATCTGTTGTGCTATCTGGTTTTACGTAAGTGTAGAAACAATCATACTGGTCTATTGCACGAGGCTGCAAGGTGGATATGGAGTCTGTGGGGGAGCATTGTGGTACCACTATGTTGGTGGTCGCTGTTTTGAAAATGTCAGTGGAGCCGTAGTTTGAGTTTGTGTGGTGGTCTGATTGGACGTTGTTGTCTTTCACCAGTGCTATGTAGTCCATGTGCAGTTGCGTGTGTGTGTTGTTGCAGTGTGTTGTTGTGTTGTGGAAGGTGAGTGTTTCATTGAGAAGCAAAACTGAAAAATTAAGGCTGTGGGGAAGACAAGAGAGAAGAGACAGAGAGAAGTGTTTTGACTAGAAGACGTAGAAGAAGCAACAGCAACAGCAACAGCAACAGCAACAGTAGCAGCAACAGTAGCAGCAGCAGCAGCAGTAGTAGTAGAAGACGGAGGGAAGTGTGAGAGTACGTAATATTAAATGCAGAATGATATATAAATGTATAAAGACGGATATTAACAATAAGCTATGAATAATGAATGCAATGAGAAGCAACAAGAGCCAGCAGCCACAGAAAGCTGTCTAGAAGAAACGAGCGTCGCACCAACCCTTCACGACGTACTGCGTCTTGTGGTTCAGTTTCCCACAGGGCTGCAACATCTTCTTGTTGGTGGAGAACATGTTGCTCTTGCCTGCAGCAGAGTGGATGGTGTGCAGTTCCCAGGGTTTGATATCAGAATTTAGCCTCACCAAGGACTTTGTGGACTGATTGTAGCTACTCTGCTGGCTGTGGTAGCTTGTGTGACTGTTGATACTCTTGGAGCCAAGAGAGTGGGTATCGAGTGTGTGTTCTTGTTCTTGTTTGTTGTGAGCATCGTGATGGGGGACAAACTTCAAATTCCATGGACACATATCGCCAAAGAGATCGTTTCGTTGGATGTGCGACATGTAAAGTTTCTTCTTGGTCCAAATAGCCATTTGAACGTCGTTGTCCAGCGATTCAATTTGTCTTGTTGTTATATTTTTCAAAGTTTCATCGTCGATGTATATCTCTGGTAGCAATTTATTTTGCTTGCAAGAAGTTTCAAGTGCATACACTTTCAAGAAGAGTGGATTTAGCATCGTTTGTCTTGTTCTCTTGTTTGGTAACAATAATTCACTTAAATTATCTTCAAAATCATGCGACATGTGCCAGGATTCCATTTCATATTCTTTTCTGATCCTCATGGTCTTGTGTGAATTTTTATTTCTTGAATTATTATTATTTGTTTTATTGATCTTGTTGTCTTGTTCTGACCGTATTCTAGTATATATTGGGTCATATTTATTTAAGTCAAGGTCAATTTGTAAGGTATCGTCCATGTTTAAATCATTCATGTTTAACCATTGTACATTCGGTAAATTATTTCTATTGTGGATCAATAGATCATCATTTGGGTTGTTATCAATTTTAGTATTGTTCATCAGTATGGTGCCATCGAGGGGGTGAGTAGTTACATTTTCACTCATCAAGACGCGTTTCTTCTTGGACGGTGTATGTACGGTTCTGTCTGAGATATAATCATCCAGTTCATCGTGGCCAATCTTTTCGTTAATGTTGGCGATGCGTGATCCATTATTAGCTTGTTTCAGCCAGCTAATATTTTGCCACCAGTGTAAATACATAATTGGATTATTCAACATAATAGAAATTACCTTCGGGTTGATCTGGAGTGGTAGATAATTCAAACAAGAAGAAATAAAAAATAAAAATAATTGTTATATGCTATTGCATTAATTAAAAAACACGTTCGATGGAAATAACGAGTATCATCAATAATTGACAATTGCAAATTATCAATCCAGTTTGTCAATTATAACGCAAAAATCGTCATTCTTGGGCAATGGGCATCATTAAATTAACACATACAGAAAACATGCCAGAAGAATACTGAGGCATCAATCAAATCACGCAATGAATGCCCTTCAACCCTAATTCCGTTTTTCCAAAACCGCACTCAGGTCTTGCAAAAAGCGGAATGGCATTGCCCTAATCGGATTCTTCCAAAAAAACGGGATTTCCAACATTCAACTAAGAAACATCCGCAACAAATAACAGTTAGGGTTTTACTTATTTATTCAATTTTTAAAAACCTTTCCGACAAAAATCGGAGCTTCAACTGTCGGTTTGAAAAAGCAAAAAATTGCCTATTTTTGGAAATGTTGCGTTTTCTCCTCGCTTACGACAGTGCTATTGAAATTTGAATTTGGAACTGCAACGGGTTTTTCAATTGATGCCACAGAAAACACTGCAGGAGCCGCAGTTGTATCTGGCGTGGACCCATGTGCGTTTTTATCTGCATGTTCAATTGCAGGTTTTTGTGCATAAGTCGCATTTGCAGGGTTGTTTGTCGGGTTTTTTGTCAGATCATTAATAAGATCATTTGTGGGGGGTTTTATTACAGTTTCAGATCCAATAATGGCGTTACTAACCGAATTTGTGGCAATTGCGTTTGGATTTAATGGATCTGAAATTTCATTCGCGGCTGTAATTTTTTCAATAAAGTTATCCTCATTCTTATTTGTTTTTAAGTTTTCATTACTATTTATGGCCTCATTTCCAATAATTAAGTTTGTCTTTTCATTTAAATTCATTGCGTTTTGCTTTTGGGCTTTTTTCAATTTACGTCTTTCACGATCTTCACGGCTTTTCTTTTGCTTTTCACGAACTAATACTAATTCTGGTATAAATTGCGAACGCATCTGGTCTTCCAATTCGGATAAGCAATAATTACACATAAACGTTATCATTGATCTATTATGATCTATTCTATCACGTGGACGAGTACTACCTATTGTGGTGTCATTATTATCTTTGCTATCGCTATTAAAGTCGTTATCAATATCAATATCCCTCTTTTCCATATTATTTTCATACTCTTCTCTTAATCTGGTTGACCTCCTTTGTGGTTGCGAATCAGGTTTATTGTTTACATAAATAACATTCTTGTCTTGTTTTCTATATCTTGTTGACGGTTGCAAAATAACAGTGGGGAAGTCATCTTGTGTAAAATGTTGAGGTTTTGCCTGTATTTGTCCCAACCAGTAAATAGTATCAGTAGTTTGACAATCCCAATGTGTCCAAACATTACATTGATCACAACAAACAATATATTTTTCTAATATTTCTGGTGAAATTTTATTGTCATTAGTTTTATTATCTTTGTCAACAACAACTTCTAATTCTTTTAACTCGGGTAAACAAGTACATTGGAATAACCAATTTAAATTATCACATTCATGTACACCACGTAAATTAACATTTGTTTTCAAACTTTGTTCCATATCTTCTTCATTAATACAAAATTCATTTGGTATTTCTAAAATATTTTGTGCTTCGATATGCTTAGTAGGGGTTACATTATTGTTACTAGAATTTTGAACAGAATTTTCAATTTTTGGTTCAATATCAGCACCTGCCACCACAGAAACATTTGAAGTTTTAGTAGTAATTGGAACATTTTGATTAATATTAGCAACAATAACGGCTGAGTCATTTTCTTTAGTTTCCCCAGCAATTTCTTTCTTCATTTTAATTTTGTCTTCTTGATCGCTTTTATCCTTATTTTGAAT
Organism: Grigorovia yakushimaensis; assembly: GCA_003709265.2. Classification (NCBI taxonomy): domain Eukaryota; kingdom Fungi; phylum Ascomycota; class Saccharomycetes; order Saccharomycetales; family Saccharomycetaceae; genus Grigorovia; species Grigorovia yakushimaensis. Next base: position 440,401 of record PPOC02000507.1, on the reverse strand, counting down.
AGTATTATCGCTCTTTTTACCAATAACCACTAAATTATTAACGTCTCTATTCAGATAATCAATAAAAATTCTTGTATTAAAATTCATACCATGATTGATAACATCCCAATCTAATTGTGTCAATTGTTCACTGTCTTTGGGTAATTTATCTTCAGATCTTCTATTAGTTCTTTCCCTTTTCCAATCCATATCAAAATTATACCATAATTGATTCCAAATAATTTCCTTTAATTTTTTATTATATCTTTGAATCGGTCTTTGTTTAGTCTTTAAAAATTGATCTCTACTAATTATTTTATCTTCTAAATAATTACTAACTTTAACTTTTTTAATTTCTTCCTTACGTGCCATTAAACGTGATGATCTTTTACGTCTTGTCATTAATTCATCAATATCATGTTGTCTAATACGTTGTTTAATTAATTGTGCAGTTGATAATAATTGTGTTAATTTAATTTCACAAAATGATCTAATTTCGAAATTATTACTATTCTTTAAATAATCAAGGAATGTAAGCCAATTAAATGATTTAACCTTATATTCAATTTTAATTGATTGTAGATATGAATCAATTTCTTGTGAATAATCTAAATGAATTAAATTTGTGATATCTTTGTTATCTGGATCATCATCATAATAATTAATTGTACAATTAGATAATTTAATTGGAACAAGGTAATCATTCATTTCTTGTTTATCGGAATCTTTATTTGTAGATGTATAGTCTGGTATAATTTTAGTCTTTTCAATAATGGTACCAAAATTTGGTAAGATAATAATCTGCGTATTAGCATCTTTATAATATTCTGGATATTGGAAAATATCCATGTGATTAATTAAATAATTTTTCATGTTGACATTTTTCAATTCCATATATTTAATCATTTGATAAAGTATATCAAATTGGTTTACAAAGTTCAAATTACTAAATTTACCTTCATATGAATAAAATGGTTGAATCTTATCGTCCCAATTACTTAAATTAAGTTTTTTATCATTTGTAAATTGTCCTAAAATCTTTAATTTTAAAATGTCATATAATTTTTCGTTATCGTCGTTTGATATGATTGAATCATTGTCATTATTGAATAGTTCATATAATAAAACAAGTTCATCAAATTTAATTTCTTTCCACAATGGCTTAATTGAATATAAGACGTTGGTAATATAAGATTGACAAACGTTGTTACAAAATGCAACGAAAAATTGATATTTCCAATTTTGTACTAATTCTTCAGCACCATTTGGAAAATCAGGTAAATTGTATCTTTTCAAGTGTTTTAAAGTATCTTCACTAACATAATCTTCCCAATTAAATTCAGCTTTATCTTGATTATTAGCAATTTCTTCATCTAATGTGTTATTTTCAATTGAATTATCACGATGTGAATTAATTCTTAAGTTTCTTGTCCTTGGTTTAATGACAATTTCTTCTTCTTCTTCTTCTTCTAATACAGGTGTAGATTCTATAGACTGTTCCATTAATAATTTATTTCTTACTGCAATTGGCTGATTTTCAATATCAGCCATGCTCATGTTATTTGAATTTTTCAAATTGTTATCTTCGTCTTCATCAATAAAATCATCCATAGTAGGTTCTACATACGATATACGAGTGCTACGTCTTGTGTGTCTCATTTTTAGTTATATGGTAACAAATATACGTGTGTTGGTCTCTCGATATGTCTTAATTGACTATTACACCACTATTGTTATTATTATTACACGTTTTTTTTCATAGTTCTTCACTTAATTTTTTCAATATTGAAAAACGTTTCGTCTGGGTAATACTTGTATGCAAAATGAAATGTAATACCGCGCCAGGAGGAACTTATCTATATAGTATATATTACATGGAGTGTTGTCTGTGACATGTTGCATGTTGCATATTGCATGTTTGATTAATAGTATACCCTGTATTAAAATATTATCTATAACGATTTGTTTATTAAATTAAATTTAAATATTTTGTGGTTATGATGATATGCAATAACTAGTATAACTTTGATAATCTACAAAATGTGAGCGCACATGCACACAGCATATGTAAACATATATATCTATACATATATATCTATACATATATATTTATACATATATATCTATATATCCGTTATATTTTAGTATACACACTGAATTGTCAATTATATATGATTATATGTAGAACGAATCACAGAAACAAATTCAATTATTGCTGTTCATTCCCTGTTGTATTCAATTCGAAGTGAAATGAAATTTGAAACAAATTCAAAATTTATTACAGAAAAGATAAAAGAATATTTTTTTAGCCGCCCAAAAAAACACACAGGAAAACTCACCCGGCTATTACTTAATTTTACTCTGTATTATGTAATGCTCTTACATGTCATACTTGTTTATTAGTAATCTCTGTCTCTATTTTTTGTATAGATTACATAATACAACCACGTATTCAATTTCCAATGTTTTCCATTTTACCCATTTTGATTATTTGATACGCCATTGCATATCATTTCATGCATGATAAAAAAATAAGTACCGGTTTATACTATTTTTAGTACAAAGATATCACGTCTTTGGACAGCCCAATATGTGGAAAATACTTTATCTGGTGCAGTTTTTCACACAACTATCACTATATAACATAATCTAACTTTGTATACTTTATTATAGTACAAGAACAGAGGCAACGTAAGCATCACCCGGTCAGAACTTGTCACACAATACGTGCTAGTATAATACAAGTTGAGACAGTACAACTGAAACCGTATTAAAAGATTCAAATACAATGCAAAAAACTATAGACATCCCTGTGCAGGTGTTTTCAATTGGCAAAAAAAAGATATTGTTTTTACACAAACAGTAGTTATCTGTTTACTCATCACTTCAAGTATTATTGTATATTTCTCATCTTAAACTTTAGCAATTTTGTCAGAAACAATTAATTGCAAACACAACATTTTGAATGTTGACACCAGTGTTCACACACAACAGACACAACAGACACAACACACACAACAGTTCTTGCTCCCAACACAAAAATCCAATTTGCAAAAGTCATCTTGAAATTTTAGCCTTTTTTTTCCCATTTTGAAAATAATTTTAAAAAAAACAAAATGGATCCTTTTTTAATCAGTTTACTTTTTATTTAGAAATTACTAATTTAAACTGAATTTAAAATAATACTAAGCTATTTCTTTTTAACCTTATCCAATCGATAATTATACATCATTTCTGCTTTAATTAATAATTTTTTTTTTCATTTTTGTCAATAATTTGTGCATCACTTAACTTTTGACCCCCCCCCTTTGTGTACGTTTTATTAAAGAATTTGAGAAATTCAATAGAACAACTGTTTTTTTTTTTCAACAGCTAAACTTTTCTCTCTCTTTTACCTCTTTATTAAACTTACTGGATACCAACTTTTTGATAAAAATATACCTAACCTCATCGATAATTAATTTTTAACTAGATTTTTTTTTCTTTCTTTCTTTCTCTATTTATCTTCAACAACAATTATCGTTTCATAATGGATCAAGATTATCATATTAATACTAAATTTAAAATTGGTGCCCCAAATTTACAAAGTAATACCACAAATAAGTATGATACTACAAATAATACAACACCGTCTTCGCACTATCAACAACAACAACAATATCCAAATAACAGTATAAATAAAAATCATATTCCACAAATACCTAACAACATCGACTCAAACATTAATAACAATACTACTAATTCTACTACTACTACTACTACTAATAATAATACAATTAATAATACCAATACTAATACTCTAAATCCTCAACAACAAAATTATACACCTACCACTCCAAACCCAAGTAAAAAGCTTTTGTCACCAATTAATATAAATGATCAAACAAAACAATTTCATAGGAAATCTTTAGGTGACTGGGATTTCTTAGAGACTATAGGTGCTGGTTCCATGGGGAAAGTTAAATTAGCAAGACATCACCAAACAAAGGAAATTTGTGCTATAAAAATTGTTAACCGTGCCACCAAAGCTTTCTTACATAAGGAACAATCATTACAACCTCCAAAGAATGATAATGAAATTTTACAAAGACAGAAGAAACTAGAAAAGGAAATTTCAAGAGATAAGAGAACAATTAGAGAGGCATCTTTAGGTCAAGTTTTATATCATCCACATATTTGTAGATTATTTGAAATGTGTACTATGTCAAATCATTTCTATATGTTATTTGAATACGTTTCAGGTGGTCAATTATTAGATTATATCATTCAACATGGTTCCTTAAGGGAACACCATGCCAGAAAATTTGCAAGAGGAATTGCATCATCGCTAGAATATTTACATGGTAATAATATCGTTCATAGAGATTTAAAGATTGAAAATATTATGATTTCAACACAGGGTGATATCAAAATTATTGATTTTGGTCTTTCAAATATTTACGATTTTAAGAAACAATTGCATACTTTTTGTGGTTCATTATATTTTGCAGCACCTGAATTATTAAAGGCAAGACCTTACACGGGTCCTGAAGTTGATGTTTGGTCTTTTGGTGTAGTACTTTATGTCCTGGTATGTGGGAAAGTTCCCTTTGATGATGAAGTTTCAAGTGTTCTACATGAAAAGATTAAGCAAGGTAAAGTAGAATATCCAAATCATCTTTCCATAGAAGTAATATCATTATTATCTAAAATGTTAGTAGTGGAACCTGAAAAGAGAGCTTCTTTGAAACAAGTCATTGATCACCCATGGATGAATCGTGGTTATGATCAAACAATTAAATCTTATTTACCTCATAGAATACCTTTAACAACTGATATGATTGATTTGAAGGTTTTAAATGAAATGTTCCGTTTAGAATTCATTGATAACATCGAAGACACAAGGAATATCTTGATTGGTATCATAAATGAATTCGAATATGTTCAATTGTCAAAACAATACTGGGATCAAGTGGCAGATTTGAAAAGTAATTATCCAAATGCAACAAATATAACAATGGATGATCCAACAAGAGCTTATAGTCCATTACTTTCAATGTATTACTTAGTTTCTGAAATGATGGAAAGAAAATTGGCTAAATTACGTCGTAAACAAAATCAACAAGCAAAATTACAACAGCAACAGCAATTACAACAGGTACATATTCAACAACAAGTTCAAAAATCCCAAATTCAATCTCAACAAGGTAAACAAATTTACTCTCCACAAGATGAACATTTACAAACTCCACCATTACAAAGTAATGATACCAAATCTTTACAACAACCAGTGCAAGTTAAATCAACTGATCAACCTTCGAAAATACCTCAGTATAAAAGCAATACTAACGATAACAACAGTAATATGATTACTCCAAACAGAAAACCTAAACAATCATTAGAAAAACCTTTACAAATACTGGTACCACCAAAATTAACAATGCCCGAACAAGCACATACTTCACCTGCTGCAAGGAAACCATCTGACAATAACGATAATTACGATCATGTATTATCACCATTGCCAACAGAAATCGATTATCCATCGAAAAACCAACAATTATTAACACCTGTAAATAACAACGGTATTAATATGAATAGACCTAATAATAATAATAATAATAATAGCAACAACAACAACAACAACAACAACAACAATAACAATAACAATAATAATAATAATATCAACGTTAATAACAATAACAGTATTATAACCGCCACTTCGTCAAATAATCACCACACCTCAGACAACAACAATAATAACACCATGGCAAATAATGTAAATATAAGTACTAATAATACCGCTAACAATAGCAACAATTCGTTTGGTGGTATATTTAGAAAATTATCACAACGTCGTCAACAATCGCCAGTAAATTCACCCAAATTACCTCAACAACAAATTAAGGTTCCAAAAGATGAACTACCAGCAAGAAGGAATACTCATACACGTACTGTATCAGAATATGCACCACATGTAGTTCGAACACCGTCATATGGTGGTAATATTTCACCTGATACTATTATCAAACCACCAATGAGATCTGCATCACAAAAGCAAAATAAAAAAGTAGATCTACCAGCATTGCCATCTAATGCAGAAACTTTGTTACAACAACAACGTGAAAAGCAATTAGAAAGAGACATGGCAGTTTTGAAATTGAAACAATACGGTGGTGTTGCTAGCTCACCAACTAAGGCTAAGAATCCAAATATCAAGATTGATTACGACATGAGTGTATCATCTGCTAATAGCAATTCCAGTGCTCGTATCAGTAACGAATCTGGAAACACTACTATTAATAATGAATCTAATAACTCTGTTGAAGATAATCAACCAATTGCCCCATTAAACGTCATTAAAGGTCGTAGATTACATCCAAGTGCTCGTGCTAAATCTGTCGGTCATGCTCGTCGTGAATCATTGAAATTCCAAAGACCACCAGCCCCACCAATTACCAATATGTTGCCAGACTCGGAAGATACTGGGTTTTTACAATATAGTGATGACAATAAATCCGATTCTACACGTGTAGCATTAGCTGCTCTAAGCGGTTCACATAATGTTAACAATGGATTTATCAAATCAAGTAATGATATGAATAATTCTGTGGATGTTGAATTACCCGATGAAGTTATTTTAGCTGAAGCTGAAAAGGCACCACCAGGTTCTATGCCATCAATTGACTATCCACGTACATTATTTCTTAAAGGGTTCTTTTCAGTACAAACTACATCATCCAAACCATTACCCATCGTCAGATACAAGATTATTCATGTATTGAAAAAATTAAATATTGAATTCAAAGAAGTGAAAGGTGGATTTGTTTGCATACAAAAAAGTGTTAACGATCAAGTAGAAATACAACCTGTAGACTCTAACGTCATCTATTCACCACAAATCAATTCTAATAATAACCTAAGAATTTTATCTAATAATGACAGAAGAAATGTTTCACGTCATGGCTCGATAAGGAGACAACAATCGTTAAAACAAGCTTATCCTGGCATTCCAAACACACCTGGTCATATAAACCAACATGAAAGAAATACATCATTAATTGCTTCACCAATTGTGGAACCAAATAATTTTAAGAATAATATGTTCAATGAATTGTCTACAACTTCAATTGAAGAATTTTCTAATCCAGATGATATATTAACTACATCAAGAGTCAAGGATATGAATAAATATGATACCAATAACGATGTCAATAAGAATAAGCCACCAATTAAGTTTGAAATTCATATTGTCAAAGTTAGAATTGTTGGTTTAGCGGGTGTTCATTTCAAAAAAGTGTCTGGTAATACTTGGCTATATAAGGAATTGGCTTCGAATATTTTAAAAGACTTGAATTTGTAGTGTGACGAAAATCGAACAAACAATGAATTAAACAGTAACAAAAACATTGATTACAATTTAATTTTTTTTTACTTATAACTTTATTTATAAATATACAAAGATATTTACATATATATATATAAGCATAGTCATGTATATTTATCTATTTATTTATTTACTGATATTATTATTTATATGCTAAAACTTTATTATAATATGTTCTGTTTGCTTGTAGCGATATGTATCTTTGTATATTTTGCAAGAAGATTATTTTACATCAGCAATATTTTTGATTGCCCTTCAACAATACCTCGAACACTTTTAACCCAATTACCCTCATGTTTATCATGATAAAATAAAAAAAATATAACTTAATACAACGAATTATTACAGATCGGTTCATTAAACATTAAACGATCTTACACGCGAGAAATAAAATGGTTTTTCATTACGTAAGGAGCATTCCGATAAATTACCTTCTAAATCCTCAACCTGTGAATTCACCCATTTCAATCTTTGGTGTATCTTCTTACCTTGTTTCCTTATAGTTAATATTTCATGAAATGTGTATTTTTCAGTGTGCCTTGTTATTGTTACACGACCAAAATTATCTTCAAAACCTAAAGACCAACGACATAGGTCACTATCCTTTGGTTTATCGTCCCTTTGAAAATATTTTACAACATGGTTTGGTTCTTCAGTAGTTAATAATCTTAACACATTACCGTCTGGATAAAACCTGTAGTATCTGTAATATGTAATCATGTGCACTGGGTTCAGTAAGGATGATGAATTTTCTACATTACTACCATATCTTAAATAATTGACAGTACTGATGTATACACCATCAAATTTGATATATGGTCTTGTCTTTATCATATCTATGTAATTATCTCCCCACAGTTCCTTTTCTAACATTTGCAAGTTAGAGACACCGTTCAATGACATGGACAGTTCGTCGTACTTTTGCTTAGGGTATATGAGATCTTTGAAAATTTTGAAAGGTGCTGTATCATGGAAACATAACTGATTAAACTTAGAGCAAGTTAATGAAAGATTGACCCACGATTCACCAGAATCGTATACAACCTGACCTACAATATCCATTAACAAATCATTGGGCAACATCTCCAAGATCCAACAGGGCAAAATCTCTTTATTTGAATCGTTGTTTACGTCACCTGCTTCGTCTCCCGCACTTGTGGCATTGCCCACATATGTGTCTATCTGCAATTGTTTCATTTGTTTCTCTAACTCCCACTCATCATGCAATTTCTTCCGATAAGCCTTTTCTACATTTTCGTCCAGTCTTATGGCTTGTCTGTAGAATTTGATGGCATCTGCCATTGAACCATGCTTCTCCTTCTGCACACCCTGTTCCCACACCTGAATAGCCTCTATTGATGCATCGTTTGTCATCTTGGCGTGGAATCTTCCCAAATTGCAGAAATTCGATGCTTTTTGGATTTCTTCAATTTGAAAATTAAATTTCAAAATTTCCTGAAAATTGGCTGTTTGAGTGGGAGTTTGTGTTTGAGTTGCTGCTGGTAGAGGATGTACCAGGGCATTGCAGATAAAAACACTGTGAACACACCCACTAATTGTTGTCTATGATAGTGTCCTTACTGTTAATCAACTCGTCAATTTCATTCAGTAAGGTAAAATCAAAATTGTACTCTAGGGCAAAATCGTTACCGTGCGATAATGAACCTAACAAGTCGGTGAAATCTGTTACGACGTCCACTTTGTTGTTTGCCTGTTGATTCTTAACATTTTCCAAAAAGTTCTTTGCTACTTCGTAATTCTTACTGGCGTTGCGTAATATATCGATGAAAAAATTGTAATGTTTCTTTTGTATCACATCTGTGTTCATACATTGTACGCATAAGATGGTAGAATAAATCATATACAAATCAAAATTATTCCAGGAAACATTAATCTTTTGTATAGTTTGTAAAAGCCAGTACAATTCTTCAATATAAGTTTCAATGATCTCTTTACTTCTATCATTTTCAAAGATGAATGGCTTGTTATATGATATCAACACAATATAGAAATGGAACCACACATACATCATTGTGGGGTCATAGTTTTTCAATGACTTTAAAGCTTTCTTACCCCACTTGATATCATGAGGCAAACTGTTTCTCCAATTATCCATCTCTTGATTGAACTTAGTCAAATATTCACTTCTTTGGTCAATACTCTCATGTTGAATAAATATCTTGGTGGCAAAAATCTCCGATATTCTGGATAGCACCACTAATCTCTTTAGCGGGTTTGCCATGGATAATGGTACACCAGGCAAAAAAATATAATCTTCAATACCAGTCTCAATATCAGGTAACTCATCAGTCTCAGGAACTGTTGAATTAGACATTCTTAACGAAGTAGATCTACCAAATAAAACTGATATTAAATGGTCTGCTATATAACATCCCCAATAAATTCTACTTCTTACAGCTGTGTCCATTGGCGATAGTTCATCTTCATAAACATGGTTCCAGGCTTCTGGATTTAAATGAAGACCAATTTCGTGAGCAATTCTGAACGCTAGCCCAGAAAGATACCATGCCATAGGATTTTCAGCTTTGGCAATATCATAGAACGCTAAACACAATAATGTTTGAATAATGGCTAATTTGGATGATGATGTAGATTCAGCTAATGATCTGTCAACAAGTTGGAATGTCTTTGTTAAGACAATTTTTTTAGCTCTTTGATAGTAATCTACACTCTTGGCATACAACTCATCATCCTTCTTAGATGCTAATGCACCTAGAGCTGAAATTGCGTATACTAATTCTTCTGAGCAATAATATGATTTGGTGGATGGATCATCAAAGAATGCACTTAAAAAAGTTTCACGATGAATAAACATATAATGACCTGGGTATAACCACTTGAAAAAAATTGATAAAGCTCTAAGGATCAATGGAGAACGAGATAAACTTCTAATTGTAGCTATATCTAATTCTGCTGGGGTTTTATTAGGTTTACTTTTTTTATTCTTCATCGTCAATGAATTCTTCGGATAGATACTATTAGTTTCTAAACGTGAAGATGGTGTCTTCATGGATAATAAGGGGGAGGATCTACCACTTTTGCTTGCTTCACTGGAAGCATTCTCTGATTGGTAAGCAGTGGCTATCTTATTTTCAATATCTGAACCACTATCGTCAGCATCCAAAGTTCTTTTATTGCTAGTACTGTTGTTATTATCAACAGCTTCAGTAATAGCTGGTGTTGCTGGCGCGTTGACTGATAAAACTAATTTATTTGCATTAAAAGTATCATCAGTGTTGAAATCAATAATGTCATTAGTGTTGATAGTTTTCAAGAGTTTATCTCTCTCTTTGTTGTCATCAGTCTGCTTTATCTGAACCAAAAAAGTTTCCAGTTGTGCGATTCTATTCTCCAGTGCCTTTACGTAAGAAACAGTGTGTCTATTTCTTCTTAAATCTTGGTCGGTGAAAATACAATCTAATTTCAGTTTGACACAATTTTTGCATGGATTCTCCATATCGCACTTACGTCTGCGCTGTCTGCAATTCAAACATGCTAGTTTGCGTCTTGATGGTGTCAAATTAATAGTTTCATCCTTTACAGTTGCCATTTATCGTTTTGTTTGTTGTTGGTTAAGCAGTTCATTCAATTCAAATTATTTTTTTTATCTTTTTGGCAAGGCGATGCGATGCCACAAATTTAGCAAGCAGAAAAATTATTGTTGGACAAAGAAAACTGTTAGTTCGATAAATAAGTGAGTGTGGAATGTTAAAAATTGTTTTATATTCTTTTATATAATGCGTTAGTTTTCATTTAAGAAATCTATCAACTGAGTGGAAAAACCTGCTGGATTATCAATAAATATGTTGTGCCCGGCATTAGGTGTCTCTTTAAAAGTTACATCATGGCCAGTTTCTACCAATTCTTGTGCTAATTGAAAACCTGCCTTTTTGTCCATCCAATCTTGATCACCATACATGAGCAGGACTTTAGTAACCTTAAAATTTTTAACATTATCTAACAATGGATCCTTCGCGGTAACTTGTCTCGAGAACAAATTAGTAAATGATTGTATATTCTCCTTAGCAAATCCACTTTTAGAGTTGTAAAAGGTGTGATATACTAAATCTTGGTATTCTTTACTCGTAGTTTCCCCATACCTTCTTTGTACAAAACCCTTAGCTAAATATGAACCTAATGGTCCCATCCATCTTAAAGTATTTAATTGATGATGGAACAAAACGTTTGGAACTTGGAATGATTTCATATAGTTTGATTTTGACGAGTCTTCCAAATTAACCGTGACCACTTCATCTTTAACATATTTGTTATGTATTGAATGGATTGATCTTTCGACACCCAATGGTGAAATCAATAACAATTTTTCCACATTTTGAGAAAACTTCAAAGCATATTTGTATGACATGTATCCACCAAAAGAATGACCTAACAAGTTAAATTTGGTGATATTATGATATTTCCTCCATTCGTCAATAGCATCGATATAATAATTTTCATAATGTTTAATATTATTTATTTGCAAATCCGATTGTGTTTCATTTAAAGTATACGTCTTTTCAATAACTATCTGTGTACTATCATTACTCAATTTATATTTCAAATTTGCCACTTCTGTATGTATACTATCTTTACTGACCAGTGGCGAGCGTTTGGAGACACCGTTGCTTGGAAGATCGATCAAATAAATATCACTAATGAATTTATTTAATTTTTTCAAAGTTAAGTAGAAAGCCACACTTGATGCAGCATACCCATGAATCATTAATAGGGGTGTCTTTATTGGTGCATCTGAATTATGGATATGCCATTCATTTAATTTATCTTGAATCAATGTGTTGGTGGATTCAACGGAACTTTGTGCCATTATTTTCCTTTGCAATTCAGAAAGAACTAGTTCATCATTTTTCTTGAAGAACATGTTTCTTATTTTGTTTTGGTAGACTAGAATGAGATATTATAGTAGGTATAAATGTGTATGTACAAAGTAGCTATGTATACAAATTTACAAGTGTTAGAAGAGAGTTTTGTCCAAACATATATTACGTTATATTCTTATTAATCAGCTTTATATATATTTACAAACGGAGAATTTACGTAATCAAAAATTTGTCAGCAGCAAAAAAGATAAAACAACCAAAAGTCGGCCGATAAATTTTGTTTTCTTCCGTGGAAGATATTCAAATCCGTGGAAGTTATAAACTCCGTGGAGCGAAAGCCCGAATGGGACAGTTATAAGTTTTAAGATTATATTATATAAAGAGAGTATAAATAGTATAAATCAGCCTAAAATAGTTTAATGCTGCTGGCAGACACACAAATATATTTAATAAGTCTTGGCAAAATCGTTCTTGGTGAAATCCCAAGTATCTTCTTTGATTCTACCTCTCAAAGTTGGAGTTTCACTACCCTTCAAATAAACATCTTCAAATAAGATTGATAATTTTGCCTCTGGAGGAGCACTTGCATCAGCTTTAGCAACTTGTTCATCAACGTATTTTCTAGCAGATTTATCATAACTTTTAATTTCTTGTTCAGTGGCGATACCTAAATCTAATAATTTTAATTTTAAACCGGTAATTGGATCATTTTGTGATCTCATATTTTGAATTTCTTCACGAGTTCTGTAAGTAGTACCTGGATCTGACATTGAATGACCACCATATCTATAAGTTTCAAATTCTAATAATAAGGGACCCTTACCAGAAACACACCAATCTTTGGCAAATTTAGATGCTTGGTATACTGATAAGACATCCATACCATTAACTTTTAAACCAGGAATATATTGTCCACGTTTATAATATTCTGTTGTAGCAGATGAACGTGATGCTGCAGTACCCATACCGTATTTATTATTTTCACAACAGTAAACAACTGGTAAATTGAATAATTTGGCCATATTGAATGATTCGAAAACTTGACCTTGATTAGAAGCACCATCACCATATAAAGTAAAGGAACAAGCATCCTCATTCTTATATTGATGAGCAAATGCTAAACCTGTACCTAATGGTACTTGCGCACCAACAATACCATTACCACCGTAAAATCCTGGAGCATAAAGATGCATAGACCCACCCTTACCGAATGAAACACCTGATCTTTTACCCATTAGTTCAGCCAATACTGCTTCAACAGAAGCACCTCTCATATAAGTAAAACCATGACATCTATATGAAGTGATTACTGAGTCAATCTTGGTAATTGCATTCTCTATACCGACAGCGATGGCTTCTTGACCAATTGATAAATGACAGAACCCACGAATCTTCTTAGCCTTGTATAATGCATCACATGCCATTTCCATTCTTCTGATAATGGTCATGTCTTTGTACATTTGTAAAAGTGAGTCCTTAGAGACATTTAGAGTTGTGGAAGGTGGATCAATCAAGTATGATTGGAAATTAGTCTCTGGAAGCTTTATGGATAAATTGGACTCAGTAGCGAGCAATCTCTTCAGAGTAGTAGTCTTGAGAACACTGCTTTGCAGTGAGCGTCTAGTGATGAACATGTTGTGGTGCGTTGTGAGTACTGGAAGAGTACAAAGAGTGTAAAGTGAGCAAGAAGAGTACAAATGCTGATTGCAAAACAATCCTTAATTGATAAGAACGGCGGGTAACGCGGTGTTCAAACACCGCTTATCTCCCATCTGGCTGAAAAAACGCTTTGCGGAAAACAAAAATCACTGCTTGGATGTTGAGAGTCGCACTGTTGTGCTCTGCTCTGTACACCATGATAGTCCACAGTATATTATAATATGGCCAGTTTAGCTAGTATAATATAATATATTAAAATATATAGTACGTAAATAATATTAATAATAAAACAAATTGTAATTGATACAGGAAATAAACAGAAAAATTTCAACTATTCTTGCATATCAGATGTCCATAAAGTCAAATTATCTCTCAATAATTGCATAATTAAAGTGGAATCCTTATATGATTCTTCTGATAAAGTATCTAATTCAGCAATGGCATCATCGAATGCTTGTTTAGCTAAATGACAAGCTTTATCTGGTAAATTTTGAATTTCGTAATAGAAGACTGAATAATTAAGTGCAAGACCCAAGCGAATTGGATGAGTTGGTGGTAAGTCCTTAGTGGCAATTTCTGTTGCCATTTGGTATGCATTCATTGATTCCATTGTAGATTTTTCACGAGTTTCATCATGTGAAAATTCGGCTAAATAACGATAATAATCACCTTTCATCTTATAATAGAAAACTTTTGATTCGCCAGTGGTTGCAGTATTAATTAAATATTTATCTAATACGGTTAATATATCATTAGCAATTTCAGTTAATTCTTTTTCAATCTTATTACGATATTCTTGAATTAATTTAACTTGATGTTCAGAATTTTCTTTACTTTCTTCTTTTTGTTCAATCGATGATACAATTCTCCAAGATGCACGACGACCACCAATAACGTTCTTATATGCTACAGATAAAAGATTTCTTTCTTCAATAGTTAATTCTTCACCATGTGAAGCAACTTGTTTCATATTTTCAACCATTTCTTCATAACGTTCTGCTTGCTCTGTCAATTTGGCAAGATAGACATAATCTTCACGTGTAGGAGTGGACATTTTTAATTAGTATGTTATGTTTTGTTATGTTTAACACTGTAGTTATAATTAAAGGAAAAAATAGTACTGTTTTTGAATTGGAATTATAATTGAAAAGATAGTATAGTAATACAATATTTTAGTATGCTGAATCAAAACAAAAAGAGATAATTTAATTTTATGGAAGGGTCGAGTTGTTTTTGCTTTTTCACACCGTTGAGGAAAATTGCAAAACTCAATTTTTCTTTCTTCTTCTCAATGTAAAACAGACAAACAAACAAACAAACAAAGAGACAACAGGCATACACACACACAGACGAACGGAAAAACGGACAAACCAAACAGACAGTAATTTTCCAAGATGTTTAGCACAATGTCGGCATTTTCACCTGGAATCGACATTGTTTATTGGGGAATCAACATCGCAATAATCGGATAAACAGATAATTCCCGACTTGAACAAAAAAACAAAACCAAACTAATTGCCAATTGAATTTATCCACGCTATGAAAACTATTGTACCAATTTAAACAATAGTTTTTTTAAATCGGAATTTTAAATCTGCATGGGGCGGAAAACGCAAAAAGCAGAAAAAAAAAATAACAATGAGTCTTTTCTTTTGCTTTAATGATGACGCCCATTGACGTAACCGTTGAGGTAATTTTTGCCTGTTCAATGGCAGCAGACAATTCCCTCAGAGGAAATCATCCCACCGTGTTTTTTTTAGTCTTGTTGGAAACAAGGGCACAGCACGTGAAAACTGTTTGCCCGCTTTCATGGACAAGTCATCTGTAAATGCAATACACTAAGGATAACGCTACGTGCTTACAAAGTCAACACGCTATTACATAATCGCATTACACATTTTTCTATAAATTTGATAGGTCGTTAAATATGACGCCCTTGTCATTACAATAATTAATATACTTTTTCCATAATGGATCACCATTAGATAATGTATGCTTGTTACCAATAACAATAAGACCATATTTACTTCTAGTCAAGGCAACATTTAATCTACGTTTGTCACGAAGGAACCCAATATTATTTTCTTTATTATTTCTAACACATGAAAAAATAATAAAATTTTTTTCATGACCTTGATATGAATCAATAGTAGCAACTTGTAACCCATTAATAATATTAACCACATGTGATTGAACTTCACGACCAACATATGATTCATTCATAAACTCATCTTCATCTCTCTGTTGTAATAATTGTTTTCCTTGTGGATTAATTACCTTATCATTTAATAATTTTTCACATATATAATCTCTTTGTGCAGAATACGGTGTCACAACACCAATATCTTTCAGTTTAACATTCTTGTCATCCAATAATTTATAAATAGTTTCTATCACACGTTCACATTCATATTGATTAATATATGTGTATCCAGCTAAACGACCATTATTTTCTTTATTTATTACCTTTGTTTCCAATTCTTTATCACAATTATAAAAGTATAATGGTTGTTGTAATTTTGGCCAGTATTTATCCTTTACAGTAACACCGTTTAATAATTTGGATCCATATATATATTTGATAGGAAATTCACTAATCTCCGGATGCATTCTATATTGTGTATCTAACAATTTTGGTGTCGCATACGATCCATTATACAGTATTCTTTCGAAAAGGGACATTTCTAATTCTGGTACGTTACTGAAACTGGATAATTGTTTCTCATCACCAACAAACACAAAATTTTTGATACCAGGTAATGAAAGTGGTACTAAAGTTGATACTTCCGATGATTGTGTAGATTCATCCATAATGACGACAGGTAATTCTTTAATAAATTTTAGTTGTTTACCACCAGCGGTAATATTTGTGGTAAATATAATTTGTGCTTGCGAGACATATTTTGTAGTTAAATTAGTAATTCTCTTATACAATTTCATATCGGCATTTTTACTTATTTGTTCACCCATTCTTTTACGTTGATGCAACTGCTTCTCATCTGGTGTCATTTCACGGTTAATTAAATTATGTAAACAAATGTTACCCAATGGATGTGATTCATCATATTCCTTTTCCTTACGATCCGATAAAATTCTTAATAATTTAAGATCAGGTTTACTAACCAATAATTTTTCAGCAATATTATCAATGGCAATATTAGATGCAGCAACACATAAAATAGGGAAAGAATTAAAATTATCAATTAATTGTAAAATAACTTCTTCAATTGTGGAGGTCTTACCCGTACCCGGCGGACCTTGAATAATGGTGACACTATTGTTTAAGACATGTTCCACTGCCTGTTTTTGTGAAATATTAAGATTGTCTTTGGTAAACGTTAATCTATTATTAAATGTAATCTCTTTAATTTTTGTATTGCCTAATAAAAGTTCAACGAATTTAGGATTTGTCAATCTTGTCATTGAAAAAATAATTCTATTAGTTTGTACCGATAAAGGCAACATTTTGATTTGCTTATTTGCTAATTTTGTAGGTAATGGTTTGATGTTCCAAGGAAATAATTCTAATAATACTACAAATTGATCTCTTTTCTGTTGAACTTCCTTGACAAAAGTATACCAAATCTCCGTTTCCTCCATATTAGAAAACATTAAAGGTTGATTTAAATTAAAAGGTGTTCTACCTTGATCCAATAAGTGTGGCGGTAGGATATATTGTAATTCGGGGCTATTTTTTCTAATATTAATAACGAAAATGTTATCCTTAGCATTAAGTGGCCATGTAATGGCAAATTCCTCAATAAATCTATTTTCCAATTTTTGTTCTTTAAAAAGTGCCTGAGAGAAATTATTTAAATATGCTGTTAAATTTGGAAACTTTAGTAATTTTTTGCTACCAGAAAATTCAGCCAAATGAGTACCTTCTTCGACAACCTTCTTTGTCTTAGATTGCTTATCATTTGGATTATTTTTTTTGCTGTTGCTTGAATCGGTTGTATTTTTCTTTTTGGTTTTAGACCTTTCAGTATTATTTACAGCTCCAACATCGGTATTTGCTTTTCTATTTTCATTTACAGTCTTCTTTTTACCTTTCTTCTTCTCCGTTTTCTTTGGTTTAGCGAATGCAGTTTCACTTTCACTTAGACTAGTCCATGAACCTGAATTTGAATCACTGACTGAAAAAAATGCTTTCTTTGACTTATTATTGCTTTTCTCGTTTTTTGCTTTTACTGTAGGGTCTCCCCAAGTGTCAGTCTCCCACGAAATTTCGTCCGTTGTCCATGAAGATTCTTTGGTATTAGTTGAACTATTTCTGGAAACAGTGTTTGATGACCTAGGCTTTGCAGCGGTTGAAGTTTCTTTAATACTGGAGCCCTTACTAGTGTTTAAGAAAATTTCCCGGGCTTTTGATCTAGTTTTCTTAGATGGTGATGCATTTTGCTTAGTATTAGACGCATTTTTATTAGCCTTTATTGACGTTTTTTGAATTTTTGGTAAAGATATTGTACGCTCACTTTCACCCCATGAAGAATTATCTTCCCATGAAAGTTCTTTGGTTTTTTCTTTAACTTTTTTGCTATCTTTAGCCTTTTTACTATCGTTAATGCCCTTCGTGTTTTTGGTCTTTTTGTTATCTTCAAATTTTTTGTTATTTTTTAGCTTATTGCTTTTATTCTGTTGAAGATTTTCATTATTCTGTGCTGATTTTAAACTAACACTACCGTTAGAAGCTTTGACACCCTTGAATGAACTTAGATCAACCGAACTAACACTTTCAATCTTGGTATTTATTTTTTTGTACTGGAAAGATTCACGAGTAATCTTTTCCAAAGCAGTTAATGGTTTCTTGGATTTAGAAGTTTTCGCACCTTTAGCACCTTTAGCACTTTTAGCATTGTTACCACGTTTACCACCACGTCTTTTAATATTTCTACCACCTTTTTTTTTAAAAGTTGTTTTTGTGGTTTTGCTGCGTTCTGGCATATCCAATAAAGCGTACACAAATTTACCACTATCTTCAGATATAAATCCATCTTTGTTTAATTCTCTTGATAAACATTTGTTACACAGCACTATCGTTTCACCCTTTTTAATGTTCTTTACATTCAAGTGGTTATTATCGCCACAACTGGCACAGGAACAATCTCTCACAATCAAATACTTGTCCCAATAATTTAAAATTGCACCATTTTGTAAACTATATTGGGTATTTGGTTTCTCAGATTCATCTTTGCAAATTTTGTTGAAACAACTTACACAAAAAAGGTTCAAATCATCACCACCAAATCTAACAATTGTCAACTGATGGATATTATCATTTTGACAATCTTCACAAGACACTTCTTCTTCAATTGAATTGTCGACAATGGTCTTGTGTCTAGTGGTAGACAAATGCTTCATCATTTCCCCACTGGGTAGCACCGTTTGACATGTCTTACACTGAAATTCCATAGTATTTGGTGTGTCTTGTTGCTATTGAAAGGTTATTGACTTTCAAAAGTGAAAATGTTAGTTTTTCAGCTCATCTCTTTTTTAGTCAATCTAATTTTTTGAAGAGTTGCGAATCTTCTTAGCGTTTTGATTTTGGTGTTTCCTGGAAGGTGTGCTGTCGTTATCATTTGGTTCGCTCTGTATTGCTCTATTGCTGTCAAATTGTACCAATCCCATGCTCAGTAATTGTTCCTCACGGGTTTTTAGCATTTCTATTATTTACGTTAAAAGAATATTTATATACAGTTTATCTTGTATCAATCAAAAACAATTGCTTAAAGACCTTCTAAATCGGAATCTGATAACAGCTCAGAATTATCTGGTCGCGTGTTGCTTAGTTTTGACTTTTGTTGAGATAACATTTCAAAAATTGAATCATCTTCGTCATCATCCAAGAGATCTTCGATTTCTTTATCATTTTTACCATTTTTATTGTTTTCATCATCACTGTCCACTAAGGGATCCAACATTAACATATCAGTATCGTCTAATTGACCATCTCCGTTATCATCCACAATATCATGTAGATTTTCACGAATTTCCATAAGTGTTTTCAGTTTCTTACGTTTCTTCATCTCTAATTTGTAAATATCTCTATTAATTTCAAGGTTCATATCATCACTAGATTTGATATTGTTTTCCACACTAACATTACTCCAGGGACCACCTATTCTATCTAAAACATCAATATCTGGATCAATTTGAAGAACATTATGGTATCTGTTTTGTAATTTGCTTCTTTCATGTTCATCAATACTACCTAAATATGTCTCTAATGATCTTTTCTTATAGTTTTGTCTTTGTCTTATTAATGGCGAAAAATAACCAAGATTAATAATAATATCGTTTTTACAAATAGGTTGGTCGTATTTAAACAGTGAAACATTTTTTAAATCCTCGCTCTGAATTCTAAATGTATTCATCATCCGTTTGCACTTCCATTCACGTGGGAAAATGGAAGTTCCATGCTGTGATTCTTTCTTTAATTTATCACCGTATTGCCGAAGTTGCAATTTGTTAAGTATTTGTCTTATACTTCTAGTATAATATTCGACAGATTCCGGAAGTTTCACAAATACATCACTGGCACTCAATTTTTCCACTATTTCATATGCATCATTAATACTAACATTACCCTTTCGATATGTTGAATAATTCTCCAACACACCTAATTTGAAATTATCTGTAAATATTAAACCTCTCGAATTGGCCAATAATTTCGTTATCATCTCATTATCATCCGAAATTTCCTGCGAACCAAATAAAACTTTACCCAGGGCATGGAAGTAATTAACAGAATTATTTTTAGTGTATAATTCCATAGAACGTTCGTCATTATAAATTGAAGTGGCCCAAAATTGAAATGCTGATAGACATGATCTAATATCACCATTTTCAACAATTTTAGCAATATATTGGTTTTTCTGACTCCATTTACCATTTGATTGTAATAGTAACTTTTCATTATTAGCTACCTTGTTGAGTAATTTTTTCATTAATGTCATATTTATTGGATTAAACTTAATCCTTTTCAAACGGGGATTATCCAGTATATCTTTACTTAATATAGTCTCAGCAGTAAACGAATTATTGATATCAAAATTATTGCCATTATATTTATCACCATTTTCATCGGAAATTTCGCACTCTGTTATCGAAATAATTAATGGTGGTAGCCTAACTTGTTCTGTGAATAACCATTCTTCAAGAACTTTTTGAAACTTTAATCTTGTCTCATGATGGAACACATTAGGTAGATCTTCAACAAATACCACACTCAATTTTGATCTATTGTTCAGATATTTAGTTCTATTCAGGAAATCTTTAAATGATTCCAGTGAACCCATTTCATTCAAGCTTAAAGAATTATCGTATTCTACAAAAAAATCAGTTGATTTCGATTCTTCACTCAGACTAAACATCTCACTCAATGATCCAGTCTTTATGTTCCTGTAATAAGGTACCCATTTTTGTACCAGTTGTTTTATAACAGTACTTTTCGAACAACCGCTGGGTCCAGTTAAAAGTAAAATTCTAGGGCTAGAAATATCATTCGAAAGCATATCTCTAACTACTTCCTCGACATCGCTGAGTTTCTTCTTATGAATAAGTACTTCTTCAATTGATTTTGGTGCATATTTTTCATACCAAGTTAAACTTTCATCATGTTTCACAGGTTTTACGGTTTCAATATTTCTTTCGAGATCAATAATCTTAATTGGGGAGGTACTCTTGGAACGAGTTGGTGATCTACTTTTTATAGGCGAGCCTGCTCGTTCCCACAGTAGTTTTTGGGAATCGTGGAATGATAAAGATGATCTCTTAATGGATGAAACATCTTTATTGGCGTTCATTAAGCATTTCTGGATGTTTTATTTAAATTGAAAATTTTATAAATCTTAAATCTTTAAATAATTTAAAAACCTTAAGCAAGGACGTTTAGTAGTGCTTGGAAGTTCTTTTCGATTCATAACGATACACCGTAAATACTGTAATTTGAACTATTGTCATAAATTAGAATACTGGTTTTAATATGTCTTCAGGAGATGATGATGGTCATGATACCAGCCAAAAAATAAAAGAAATATATCGTTACGATGAGATGTCCAACAAAGTTTTGCATGCAGACAAAAGATTCCAAAACACGGAGAGTGACCCATTTAATGATGCAGAACTTTCGCATCCCCAAACGATGAGTGGGAAAATTTCAATGAAGGACATGGGGTCAAATGTTAAAAGAGAGATACCTGAGGAAGAATTAAAGTTTCTCGAAAAGGAATTGCAAGAGACTACAGAAGACAATATTAGAATAAAAGAATCAAATGTAGCAAAAAATACTATTTTGAATATGGGAAGTGATCTCAATTTGAAATATCATCCGACAGACGGCAAAAATTCTGAAAACTATAATGAAATTTTACAATGGGTACTTTTAAAATTAGGTAACGATATGCCCCACGATATCATACTAGATACAGCCGACTACATCATTGTTAAGTTTAAGGAATATGAATCACAAGATAATCACACGTTAGTAAATCAAAAGAAGAATGAATTGGAAAATGAGTTAGACTTTGAGATACCAGAATCTGATTTCACAACATTAATCAAATTGATTAGGAATATCACTGACTTTGATACTCAAAAAGATAGAGAAGATGGTAATAGTAAGATTATATCAATTTTATCAAATGGCAATGATGATGAAAATGATGAGAATAAGAATGATGAAGATAAAAATACACTTGAAAGAGAAATACTGATGGATCAGATGTTCAGTAAAAAATTAGACGAACAGGAAAACAAAAAAAACAAAATTAAAAGAACTTTAGATAAAGATTTACTACCAAATGATGACAATATCATTAAAATAAGCTCAAATTCCACGTTTGATGAACTTCCGCAAATTTTTCTGATAAATGAGAATTATATTTTTCGAAAACTATCTAAATATTCTTTAGATGAAAGTACAATCACAAAATTCATCGAATTATTAATATCGACTGAGTACAACGCAAAAAAATTTGAAAGTAATATACCTAAGATTTTCAATGACGAAAAGCTAATCGACTTTGTTTTCTTGAATAGAGATATTTTACTTTGGGGGTTGAAGCTATCAAAGGCTTCAGAGAATGAAATACCGAGCTTGTTAGATAAAATGAAAGAGCAAAGTTTAGATAGCTTTGTGGAGGAGTATCAATTAAAACATGAAATTAATCAAAAGAAGAGGTCTTTTAAGACCGAAGACAACGAAGATAATGAGGAAGATGAGAACGGAGAAGAACAGGAGAAAGAAAAATCCCAGGATCATCTTGTCCATCATAAAAAAATCAAATCTGTGGAAAGTAGTCTATCAATCCCACCATTGCTCGATTTAGATAAACTAAAATTTGATCAGGGAAATAAACTAATAACTGTATCTAAGGTCGCACTTCCAGAGGGTTCTTATAAAAAGGTAAAAGATTTATACGATGAAATTAATATTCCAGCTCCAATCAGTCCAACTGTAGACTATGATCTCGTGTCGATATCAAGCCTTCCAACTTGGGCCCAAGTCGCTTTTCCTTCAAAAGAAACACAAACTTTGAATGCGATTCAATCTAAGGTATATCCAGCTGCATTTGAAACTGATTCCAATCTTTTATTATGTGCACCAACAGGTGGTGGTAAAACTAACGTTGCCATGTTAACAGTTTTAAGAGCATTATCCAAATTTTATGACGAAAAGAAAGAAAAATTTAACCTTCGAAATTGTAAAATTGTCTATATTGCCCCTTTGAAGGCTTTAGTACAAGAACAGGTTAGAGAATTCGAAAGAAGATTGCAAGCATTTGGCGTAAAAGTGGCAGAATTAACTGGTGACTCAAATTTAAATAAGCAAGAAATTGCACAAACACAAATATTAGTCTCTACGCCAGAAAAGTGGGATATAATCACAAGAAAAATGGACGACTCTTCATTTGCACATCTGGTAAGCTTAGTGATTATCGATGAAGTTCATCTTTTACATGATTCCAGAGGTCCTGTTTTAGAAAATATAGTTTCAAGAATAAATGTCTCCAAGTATTTGTCGAGAATACCAAGATTGGTTGCATTGTCGGCAACTTTACCAAACTATTTAGATGTCGCTAAATTTTTGAAAGTACCAGAGGAATCAATTTTCTTCTTCGATTCATCATATAGACCTTGTCCTTTAGCACAACAGTTTTGTAGTATAAGAGAACAAAGCTCAATTAAAAGACTTACTGCGATGAATGAAGTTTGCTATGATAAGACATTGGATTCATTGAAACATGATAATCAAGTTATTATATTTGTGCATTCACGAAAAGATACAGCACGTACTGCAATGTGGTTGAAAAATAAATTCTTAGAATCTGATAATGTTAAAAGTTTAGTTGGTAAAGAAGAAGGTAATAAACAAATCTTACTTTCTGAGTCTGAAAATGTACAAGATCCTAATCTAAAAAGTATTATAGAATATGGTATTGGTATCCATCATGCTGGTTTATCACGAAATGACAGATCCTTATCCGAAGATCTATTTGCTGCTGGTATTATTCGTGTTCTAGTATCAACAGCAACTTTAGCATGGGGTGTTAACTTACCTGCACACACAGTTATCATAAAAGGTACTAACGTTTATTCTCCAGAAACCAGTAATTGGGAGCAATTGTCTCCTCAGGATATGCTTCAAATGTTAGGTAGAGCTGGTAGACCCAGATATGATACTCATGGTGAAGGTATTATTATTACTAGTCACTCAGAATTACAGTACTATTTAGCCGTTTTGAATCAACAATTACCAATCGAATCTCAGTTAATGTCCACAATAGTAGATAGCATCAACGCTGAAGTAGTCTCCGGTAATATTGAATGCAGAGAAGATGCAGTAAATTGGTTTCACCATACGTATCTTCACGTTAGAATGACTGAATCTCCAGAACTTTATAAAGTTACTAAAGTAGAGAGGGACGGGGTATCTAATTACGACTTGAAGAGGTTTACATCAGCTGTTGTTCATTCGGCATTAAACAAATTATTCGAGAATCAATTAATTCTTTACAATGAAAATACTGGTAGAGTAGAATCAACGGAATTGGGGAAAATTTCATCATATTTTTATATCAAGCATACAACAGTTAGTGCTTTTCATGATGAACTTTCGGAAAATAGTTCTACTATAGATATTTTCAGAATCTTCTCTTTATCCGATGAATTTAAATATGTGAACATTAGGCCAGAAGAAAGGAAAGAATTAAAAGAATTGTTTTCTAAAGTGCCAATACCAATTAGCCAAGATATTGAAGATCCCCTGGCAAAAATAAACATCTTACTACAAGCTTATATTTCCAAGATTAATTTTGAAGGGTTTGCGTTAAATTCAGATATGTTGTTCATAAATCAAAATGCGGGAAGACTTTTAAGAAGTATGTACGAACTTTGTTTGAAGAAAAATTGGTCTAAACCTTCAAAAATATTACTTGATTTGTGTAAATCTGTTAATTCTAGAATGTGGGTCACTAATACGCCTTTACGCCAATATCCCAAATGCCCAATGGAAGTTATAAAGCGAGTGGAAGCTGCGTTTTTACCTTGGTCTGATTACCTAAAACTAAATACATCAGCTGAGATTGGCAATGCCATTGGTGTAGACAAATATGGAAAAGCAGTTTTTGATATGATAAGAAGGTTTCCTAAAATAAAGTTAAAATGTTCAATCCAGCCATTAACCAGAAGTTTGATTACTTTTGATCTTGAAATTTTTCCTCAATGGATTTGGGACATCAAATTACATGGCTATGGGGAACAATTTGTTATCATTGTTGAAGATACGGACGGTTTAAAGATATTGTATAAGCAATCATTAATTATTAGACCGGAACATATTGGAAAAGAGCAATTTTTAGACTTCTCAATTTCATTGAATCCAAGTCAACAGAAGACGTTACCGCCAACATTTTTTATCAGTGTAATTTCTGAGAAATGGTTTCATTGTGCGGCTAAAGTTAGTACCGTGATTGAAAACATCCATTTGCCTAAAAAGTTTCCTCCTCCTACTATTTTAGCCCCCACTGGATTAGTTAATATC
This sequence comes from Grigorovia yakushimaensis, assembly GCA_003709265.2. Lineage (NCBI taxonomy): Eukaryota > Fungi > Ascomycota > Saccharomycetes > Saccharomycetales > Saccharomycetaceae > Grigorovia > Grigorovia yakushimaensis. The sequence goes on along the minus strand of PPOC02000507.1, from coordinate 414,495 downwards.
AAAAATCTAGAAAATGAAGAATTTGAGAGCTTGTTTCAATATGATACCTTCAACAAGATCCAAAGTAATGTATTTGCTGAAGTTTACAATACTAATAATAACATTCTAATTGCGGCTTCTAAAGGTTCTGGTAAGACAGATATCGCTTTATTAGCAATTTTAAATCATTGGAGACAAAACAAAGGAAGAGCAGTTTATATAAGTCCATCACAAGATCATATCAATAAAACATTCAAAATTTGGTCTGGAAAGTTATCTGATATTGCTGGTGGTAAAATTATTAACAAACTAGATCAAAATAGGCCCATCAATTTGCAAAAGTTGGCTCAAAGTCATCTGTTGTTGTCTACCCCTAGCCAGTTTGACATTCTATCAAAACGTTGGAGAAAGAGAAAAAATGTCAGAAGTTTAGAGCTGGTGATATTTGATGATATGCATGAAATCAGCTTAGGCCTCGAAGGTCCTACATATGAAAATGTTATTTCTAGGATAATGTATATCCACTCCCAAATTGAAAACGAAGCCCGTATCGTGGGTCTATCTTCTAGTATCAGTAATGGAAGAGATTTTGGTAATTGGATTGATGTTGACAAAGAAAATGTGTTCAACTTTTCGCAAGAAGAAAGAATATCTCCTGTTGAAATTCATTTACAAAGTTTTGACGTTGGTAATATTAATGATATTTTTACTTCTTCGATGCTGAAAAAGTCTTTTGAAATATGTTCTAATAAGGCTACTAAAACATGTCCAATTATTTATTTAAATAATAGAAAAAGTTGCATTGATGCTACGCAATCGTTTATTTCTTTTGCATATGCTACTAAGATAGATATATTGAAAATTGATGAGGAAGAGGCTGAAGCGTATTCTAGAATGGCTTCTGATAGCCGTTTAGGTTATTGTATAAGAAATGGTATCGCCTTTTTGTACAAAGGTATGAAGAAAAGAGATCATAGCCTTGTAAGACAATTATTTGAGCACGATGCTTTGTCATTCTTGTTTGTCACGAAGGATTTGTTACAAGATTTTCCTAAATCTGATTTAGTGGTTGTCTTGGGTACTACTTTTTACGACTATGAATCAAATCGTTACTTAAGTTTATCGATTAATTCAATCAATGAAATCGTAGGTAATGCTAAGGCAGTTGCAACTGAAGTTCCAGGACGTGTAGTTATAATGACTAATAATAATAGACACTGGTATTATAAAAAGTTTTTAACAGACTCGTTGCCCATTGAAAGTTTTATTTACTACAATTTACATGATGCTTTTATCAGTGAAATAAGTAACGGTATATTCACTTCTAAGCAAATTTGTATTGACTGGTTAACTCACACATACTTTTATCGTCGAATTCACGCAAACCCAAGTTTTTATGGTGTAGAAGATGTTTCTTCTTTTGGATTATCTGCGTATTTAACAGAAGTGGTTGAAAATACCCTGAACGATCTACAAACGTTAGGCCTAATTGAAATGAGTGAAAGTACTGATGAAGAAAATGAAGAAGTTATCGATACAATATTACCTCAAAATTATTGTTTAATTGCGGCTCATTACCATGTTTCTTTCCAAACAATGCATACATTTGTTACTTCATTGAACAAAAATTGTACGATGAAAGATATTTTAAAGATATTATCGTCGGCATATGAGCTAAGTAATATTTCAGTAGATCAAGATGATTTAGGCAAGTTACATAAATTACAAAAAAGACTACCATTGGTCTATCCTGGTAATGAAGTCGAAACCCCCGCTAGTTATAAAGTTTTTATTCTTTTACAGTCACACTTTTCAAGAATTTATATTCCATTCGAATATCAAATCCAACTAGATGATATTTTATTAAAGACAATTGATTTAGTTAATTGTATAGTCGACATTTTATCTGGTGATGGCCTTCTAGTTGCCACAACAGCAATGGATTTATCTCAAATGATTATACAAGGTGTATGGGATATTGATAATCCTCTGAGACAAATTCCATATTTTACTGAAGAAGTGCTAACCAAGTGTAAAGAAACTAATGTGGAGACAGTATATGATGTAATGGCTTTAGAAGATGATGATCGTCAATCTATACTTACCATGCATGATAGAGAACTTATTAAAGTTGCCAATTTCATTAATAATTATCCAAATATTGAATTAACATACAAAATTGATATTCCTGGGACTATTAAAGTCAACGAAGATATCAATGTTTCAATAACTTTACGTAAGGATGATGAACCTGAATCTCTAGACGTGACATCAGAAAAGTATCCATTTGATAAAACGGAAAAATGGTGGTTGTTTATCGGTAATGTTTCTACAAAGGAGATGTATGTCATTCAAAAAGTAGTCCTAGAATCTGAAGTTCAAGAATACCAGCTTTCCTTTAATTTAGAGACAGAGGGTAAACACGAATTGTCTATTTGGGCTGTTTGTGACTCATACTTAGATGCTGACAAGGAGGTGTCATTTGTGGTAGATGTCGAATAGGACAATTGTAATATTAATGATTATATGAATTGTATTTATTATGATATATAAATATATATTTCTTCAAAATTTTCTAATGCATTTTTAAATGATTTATATAGACTGGACTTTTTGCAATTATTCGATAATTATATCACCATCTGCATCAACCTCCATTTCATCTTCGTCCACTTCATCCAATTTGATTCTACCGCCGTTTACTTTATTCTGTTCTTTCGATTGATGTAATTCTAAATCTTTCATACCCCAAACTGAGACACCTTCTTGATCTTCTGGATTTGTAGGTTGAGCCATGGTTCTTAAAAATTGTTTAGCATTAGCAATTGCCATATCAGTCGAAAGATTTAGATCAGCATCTGACAAACCTTGAGCAATCCATTTAGGTAACTGACCTTTCTTTCTAGAAAATCTACGATCGGCTAAAACCATAACACCATAATCATCTTTACCTCTTAAAACTCTGCCTAAACATTGAGCAGCGTGCCTCATAGCATCAAATGAAAGAAAGTCATTCTCTCTGATTTGATAATTTTCTCTTAAAAACTCCAAACGAGCCTTCAAGATACGTGATTCAGTATATTGAAATGGGATACCGATCATCAGTACAGTTCTACCATATTGATGATCGAAATCGATACCTTCGGAAACTTTACCTCTTGCAACGGACAATAATATAGCACCTCTACCATTTGAACAGGCCTTTCTATATGTCTCTAAAGCCAACGAGGTTTCTTGTGCATCTGGTGTTTCTACTAACACTAATTTATGTTTCCAAACTTCATCTAAGATACCCATATTTTGCCACATAGAAACAATACTTTCCATATATAAATAGGATGGAAAGAAAACTACCATACCATCTGGTGTAATTTTAGCAAATTCCACTAGCATTGAACCATAATTACGTACAATACTTGGATCATTTCTAATTTCAAAACGAGAAGAAATTGCCACTTGATCTGAACCCTTAGTAATAATCATTGGCAAAAATGACTTTTTTGCTAATGTCATAGCGTATGATTTTTGCAATACAGTTTCAAAATTTAACATTCTTGGGTACATATCTAATGGGGAAATGGTACCTGAAGTGATAATAACGGAAGAAAAGGTTTCAAAAACAGGTTTAATTGCAATCGATGCATCTAGACAAGTAAAACGTAGGATAGGATTAGGAACTGCGGCATTTTCAATTTCATATGGTTCAATAATTAACATAAACCCATCTTCATATGTTGATAGTAATGTGGCAAATGTAGCGATATCTTTCAAAGCTGTAAAATCTTCCACATCTGTAACTTCTAAAGTTCTGACCAATAATGATAATCTTTCAGCACAAAATCTTAATGGTTTTCTATCAATAAAAGTTAATTGTTTCAAATGTTGTAAAAATGATTTTGGAGTTTCAGATATAACATGCAAAACTTTCATTCTTGTTCTTAAATATTCAATTAATCTCTTCAAAAATGAAATGAAATGTTCAGCTCTTCTAATATTCCCCGGAATAGCTTCAGTTAATAAATCCTTCGATAAAACAGGCGTTTCCACAAATGGCTCTTCTTGTTTGGGCATTATTTATTCATATGCAAACCTTTTACTAATTTATCATATTCATCTTGTAGTTTTTGTGAATCAACTTGTTTCATATGATCTACTTTGTCCTCTAAAGATTTGGCACCCTTCAGAGCTCTTCTTAATACGTCATTTGTTAAATCTAACGATAAAGATTCAATACACACGTTATCAATATTATGCGCTTCATCAAAAATGACAATACTATCCTTAGAAACTTCTCTGGACACTCTTTCGGCAATCTTAGGATCTAAAAGATAATGATATGAATAAATAATGATGTTGCACATAGAGATCATACGACGTACGATAAAATATGGACATAATTTTCTTTCTTCACAATACTTGATCAATTTTTCAAAAGAAAAGACACCATTAGGTAAGTAATTTTCAACCTCTAGTGGATATAAATTTTCATGATACTCACAAAGTTCAATATCTGGATTATCTGGGTCTTCTTCTAATTTCCTCTTATTTATACCATTTGTCAAACGACGACATTTTTCATCCACAACGGTACCTTTTCTCTCCATACTTACTACTGGGTGAAGACATAAATTCTTTCTAGAAGTTAAACCTAAGCCTTTGAATTCTTCACGATAGCCTAGTTCTTTAGTACGATAATCCATTAAATTTTCCAGTTCAATTAAGGCCTTTTCAATTTCTGACATGGTACGTGAACAATAAATAATTTTTCTGCGTTCTGGATAATGCATCTGATATGATACAGTTAAAGATAATAGAGAGACAGTCTTACCTGTACCAGAAGGCATTTCTAAAATACTATTCCCCCCAGCATCTAGAGTTTTTTTTATATCACACATATATTGGTATTGTTCAGGATAAATTTTGGGGTAGGGAAATAGAACAGGCAAATCATCGATGTAAAATTTCATGGTGGTATCTTGAACTATTAATGACGTCTGTTTCAAATAAATGGGCGGATTATAAATTTAAATCAAATAATATGAAGCAAATTTATTTAAACTTTAAATTCAAATACAATTAATAATTTTTCAATAAACAAAATCAATTTTTTTTAATAATTTTTAGTTGGAATTGTTTGAAATGCAAAATGACGATTAATAAGCAACACAATTGATCCTATGGTCATATTTCTATGTATTCAAAACATATATGATAACTGTTTAAATAATTCGTCTGTAGTATTACCTTTTAAAATGGTCAACTTATCAAAATAGTATTTTTGTAAATCAGGTAACAAAATATTATACTCAGAGACTCTCCTCTGCCAAGCAATTGAATTATCGTCCGGTCTTTGCACCAACTCCTCACCCGTCACGTCATCTTTACCTTGAACCTTAGGTGGATTGTAGTTTAAATTATATACTCTGCCACTAGCTGGATGGATATACCTACAATTAATCCTTTCAGCAATTGTCTCTAAGGGAACATCCAACTGTATAACATGCTCAATACCAGATTGTTTGATTGAGTCCAGCTTTTCAGTAAGCCACTTGGCCTGCGAAAGATTTCGAGGGAATCCATCAAGTACCCACTGGTCATTTAGATTATTTAGATTTGATAGGATAAACTGATTCATTATCCTATCTGGAATTAACTTGCCCATGGATATATAACTACTTAAAATATCATTTATATTGTTTTGTTCCATGAATTTCTTATTCTCATTTGTAACCGTCTCAACTGATTGACCTTTCTTAATAGTTTGGCGGCCTCTAATAATGTCTCCGCTGGAGATATATTGCAAATTGGGGTACTTCAAATGTAATCTCTTGAACAGTGTTGATTTACCAGAACCAGGTGGACCTAAAAACAACAATCTCATAACTTTATTTAACTATATAAATATATAAATATGTGAGTATATATAATTATCTATGTATATCTATGAAGTTTATTGTAGCCGCTTGCGATCACAAATTGTTAAATCATTTTTATATTCTAAATTAGAATATTTTTTTTTTATAATTTTTGGAGGAAACTGAGATTGTTGCTTGAACCTGATTATGGCTGAAATGAATAAATAATAATTGTTTGTTTATCTTTGTTGTTTGGTATTGCTCTCACGAATAAATAATTGTAATTGTAATTGTAATTGTACTTGTACTTGTTTGATTATTACCAATAAAACTTAAATAATGAAAGGTACTAACAAAGACTTAGATACTATGTCAAGCTTCCTTTTTAAGTGTTTATTGATTTAATTTTGATCTCATCAGAATCTGCAGGTATACAGGGTATTTTCTTGTTCAAATGTTGTAAAACATGATCACGTCTCTTGAATTTCTTACCACATTTAGGACAAGAGTAGGGTTTTTCACCAGAATGGACAGATTTCTTGTGTCTTGTTAGATGATGGCCACTAGAAAATTGTCTCTTACACTCTTGACAAACGTAAATTTTACCAAATTCTGACATTATTATTTCATCACGATTGAATTTACTACTACTTGTATTATTTCTTCTTGTTCTCTTTGTCTCTAATTTTTTCTTTGTTGGCGTTGAAGTTGCACTTGTTGCAGGTGATTCGTTTGTAGTAATACTATTATTATTATTTTGAGCACTGTTACTGGTACTGCCATTATTGCCAAAATTATAATTGCTTGGTGATGTCACGGTCATTTCGTTCATTAAAGTGCTACTTGCACCGCCACTGTTGTTCAATTGAGAATTACCTATTGTTCCTGAAGTGACGCCTGTGGTGTTACCAATTGTACTAACACCACTAATATTGTTACTATTATCACCAGGATTTGATAAAGTATATTTCTTTAATGGTTTTGGTTCAATTACTACTCTACCACTTAAAACAGGTGATTGTGAACTCTCTCTTGAAATGTTTAATGTGACAATGTTAGAAGACTTAGTTCTTTTCAAAAAAGGTAATGTAGATGAAGAATGTTGTGTAGGTGAAGTAACATCTGGAATGAAAGTAGAGTTACTAGTATTGTTGTAACTATTATTGCTATTGACAGTGCTGAAATTTGTATTATAATTGTTGGTACCATAGCCAGTCGTTCTATAATTATTATTACTATTAAAACTTGAATTGGCATTATTATTACTACTATTTATAAGACTGCCAGTTTTTAAAACTGGAGAAAGTAAAACTTTACCTGGTGATGAATTACCACTATTTGCCATTGAAGTTAAACTCATTGCAATTAAATTATCATTATTAATTCTTGAGGATGGATATGTGCTCTGAAGTGGGTACACATTTGACATCCCACTTTGGTTAGTACTTGAACTAAAACCACCTGAATAAGTTAAATTATTTAAAACATTATTCCTACTATTGTTTGCCACGATAGTTCTTGGTTGTAATGGGGGGACATTAGTTAAATTATAGATACTAGGAAGTTTATTCGTTGTATTATTTACTGATGACGAAAGTGGCATTGTATTTGGACTTGATGAGAATGGCGAATTCGGTGAGACCTTCGTTGCAGGAAGCATAGCTCTATTATTATTAGTAATTGACGAAAGATTAATTGATCCATCTGCATTTGCTAAAGGAGAGTTTTTGATATTATTCACAGTAGCATTGATAGCATTACTTTCAATAGCGCCTGTATTGGAGAATTCAACGTTGGTATTGGCATTATTATTAGAAGTAGTGGAAGCCAATTTTGAATCATCTAATGTTGGTTCAATAATATTTGATAAATCCATCATTCTTGATAAGAAAGGTGATGATACTCGAGAAATATTATTAGCAGAAGCAGTATTAACAGATGTTAATGATGGTGATGTTGATCTTAAAATTGAGAAATTTTTCAACTCATTTTTCATTGTATTATAATTCAATAAAAACTCATTGATTTCGATAATAGAATCATTCAATGAAGCTAAAAAATATGTCACTGATGGTTTCAATATGATTAAATCGCCTGGGTATAAAGTTATCTTAGTAAAGTTGATATTTTTCTCCTGTAAATAAGTTGGCAAATTTAAAACAGATTCATCAATATCATTAACAATGTTAAGATCTTCCACATTATTATCGTTATCGTTGTCTTTCAAATCATTAGAATTGGCTATGTATATTATTAGTATACCACCGTTTAATAGTATTATACTATTCCAATTATTTTGTGTAAATCTGTTAATTATATTACCCTTGGTAGTAATAAAATTACTGATATTTAGAATGTTTAGATTGCAATTTTGTAAAATAGATAAATTATTAGCAAATGAATAATAAAAATTGACATTTCGAAGTTCTGTTGTTGTATCTTTATTATTATTATTACTGTTATTATCCATATCGATATCTTCTGTATCAATTTTTATATCACTACTATTATCGTCTTCAGATTTAATGTTAGATGTTGATTGATTATCATCATCTAATATTTTAAATTTTTTCCAAAATTGTGCTTCAAATTTGTCTAAATCATTTGGATTATAGAATTGAATTTCCGTTGAATTCTTAACAATATCATAAAATGTTGGTTTAATTAATTCAGTTTCATCTTTAATTATATGTGAAGCTTCCTTTCCATCTAATGTTATAGTTTTTTGATCCTTTTCGTCCAGGGCCGTCACAAGGTTATTATTAATCTTATATTTGAATTTATCTAATTTAGTGAAAAATTGAACAGATTTATTAGGTAAGATTGTTCTATCGATATCTTCATCTGTAGTTAAATTATTTGAATCATTTGATATAAATGTTAGTTTATTATTAATAAATGACAGTAATTTTTCATTGGACAATTTAAATTTGATACAATTTTTCACAACGTTACTGTTTGTACTATTATTAATGTTATTGGTTGTTGTCGTAGAATTTATTGCACTCGTACCGTTAGTTTGAATACTGGAAGTATTCATATTCTTACTTAAATAATTATTAAGGTCGTTAAAAATTGTGTCGTTAATGATGTTCTGCGTATTATTCATTTTTAATCTCGGTTTATATATATTTATTGTATTGTATTGTATTGTATTGTATGACTTGATTCGATTAATTATATTAATTTAAAGTTTTGATTCGATTTGGTTTATTCAATTACGATGAAAAAAATTTTTTTTCCTCTTGGTGAAATCTGGAATATATTTGACTTGTGAATGTTAGTTATTGAAAAAGAAAATTTTTTTAACAAAATCTTGGATACAACTAACCCTTGATTAAGTAACTAAAATGGTAATGAACGAAATGGAATAAAACCAAAAGTAAAGATTAGATATAATATCAAAGTTTTCTAATTTATGTTTCTTTCTTTCTTTTTTTATGGAAGGGTAAACAAAAAAGGGTTTATTTGTTTTTACCTATCTTGTAATAAGGTAGAAAATAATAGAATATAATGAGAATAAAAAGTTTTCTGACTGGAATGTAGTTTCAAGTCTTATAGTTTTAAAATATATTATTAATTATTAATATAATATAAAAATATATTAGGGATAAAATTTTAAACAAAAAAAAATTTGTTTTTGGTAAAAATGTTTAAATTATCTAAAAAAAAGTTTCCTTCTGGGCAAATTGTACCATTAATCAAAATGGTTCAGTTATTATTTTTATTAAAGGTGATTAAAAAATCAAAAATAAGGGAAATCTTTATTTGAAAATAGTTC
>PPOC02000507.1:319809-404826 GCA_003709265.2 Grigorovia yakushimaensis | reverse complement strand
TGAAAATAGTTCGATAAGTTATAATAAAATGTATATGAATTAGTAAATTGACAATATTGGAAACAAATTGAAAAATGTTAAAAATAAAGGAATTGAATTTGAAATCGATGAGAGAAAAATTTTGTATATTGGATTTCCGTTTTAGGACAGGGGAGAAAAGGAAAAAAGAAATGTTGGAAGAAGTGTGGCAGGGTAGTGCTGAATTTCGTTTATGTGCTAATTAGGTAAGTGCTAGGTGCAAGACATTGCTTTTTTTCAAGGGTCAGAAATATTGGTATTTTCAACTTCCGTTCATTTTCCTGCCGTTTTTCCTATGAGTTTTTTTTTTTGTACGGGAATACTCTGCATTTAAGTTTTATCAAATTTTCTGTTTTTCATATTACAGTTTTTTTATTTTCTTTGAGCAAGAATTTTTTTTCCGGTAAGATACAGTTTAAGTCCCCTTTTCTCATTCAGGAGAAAATGAATCAAGGATTGACAAATGAGAAAACCGGAAAAATGGGTAGTGGGGCATGAAGGGGTTCTTAAACCCCCCCACATATCTTTAGGGTTTTGTAAGGGAGGGTAATGAAACAGGGGATACGGCTAAACCATAGTTTTGCCCAAAAGAAAGTCGTTAGTGATGATTATCACCAACGTGGCACTTTTGTTGGGAACGACAAGCTTTGATTATGTAATATTTTAGCTGGAGCAACGGTTATGTAATATGCTTACCATTTTCTTAGACGTATTATGTTATTGTATTTTTTATTACGTTATCATAGGTTTTTCGATTACTCATTCTGAACTCATCTCGAAAAAAAAAAAAAATATGAATTTAAAATTGTTTGAAGTGTCAAAATATCTATTTATCCTAATAACAAATCCATTGCCTGCCATTTGTCTTTCTAGTTACAAATATAATTTAAATTACAATTAAATATTTACCTAAAAGTATTATTTCTTTTTTAAATTGTCTGTTCATTATAAAACTTTGATTTTTCTTCACGTTTGGCACAAATTTATTAATCATGATTGATTTGAAAAATATTATTCAAAATACTAAACCAGTTAATAATATCATCAAATATTTTATTGCACCAACAGTTTTACTAAATGAAAAGGAATTGAAAATTTGTAATTTGTTGAAGGATTTCACCAATTTTTACAATGGTAGTATTAATAACGATCCAATAAATAACCCATTAATATTAAGAATCACTGGTGGTTGGGTCCGTGATAAATTATTGGGTCAAGGCTCTCATGATTTGGACATTGCTATAAATATATTATCAGGTGAAAACTTTGCTTTGTCTTTGAATGATTTCCTACTAGAGAATTTAAATAAATATGATTATCAACCACATAATATTCATAAGATTAAAAAAAATCCGGATAAATCGAAGCATTTAGAAACTGCTACCACTAAATTATTTGATATGGATATTGATTTTGTTAATTTAAGAAGTGAAGAATATACTGAATTATCCAGAATCCCAGTAATTAGTTTTGGTACACCTTTACAAGATGCCTTAAGAAGAGATGCTACATTAAATGCACTTTTTTATAATATTAACAATAGTAATATTGAAGATTTCACTGGTCAAGGTCTGATGGATTTATATAATGGTATATTAAGAACACCATTACCACCAAGAAAAACATTTTTAGATGATCCATTGAGAATTTTAAGATTAATTAGATTTGCAGCAAGGTTCAATTTCAAGATTGAAGATAATGTATTATTAGAAATGATGGATCCAAAGATTAATGAATCATTCCATCATAAAATTTCACGTGAAAGAATTGGGAATGAATTATATAAGATTGTTATGGATAAGAATCCATTAGTTGCTTTGAGCCTAATTCAAAAGACAAATTTAGAAAACATTATTTTCCATTGGCATTCAAATATGGATACAGTAAAGTTTAATGAACAAACCCTAGAGCATAGTGAATGGGAAAAGATCAATAGCATATATGATAACCATATCTTAAATCAACATTTATTTAAAATCGTTAATGAATTGCCTAGTTTTGTTCAAAAAATTGATATTTTAAAGGAAAACTTTAATATTGATGACAATGTCAAACAGCATCTACTTTTATTATCAGTTACACTTTTACCCTTCTCAAAAATTAATGTTATTCCATCGCCAAAAAAAGTTTTGAATAATAAATGCCCAATTGTCAATTGTATAATGAAGGAATCCTTAAAATTTCCTAAAGCAGATTATCAAATGGTTACTGATGCTGTTGAAAACTATCAAGAATATAATAACGTTGTTCACTCATTTAATATTAATCCATCTAGTTTAAGCAGATCTCAAATTGGTGTTCTTTTAAGAAAATTTAAGGGACACTGGAAATTAATCCATTTCACCGCAATGGTTAATGAATTGTTATACTGTGATAATTATAATGAAATTAAACCAACTGTTATTGATAACTATAACAGATTTTATGATATGATTTTTGAGCAAGAATTAAATAATGTCCACTTATTAGCACCAATTTATAATGGTAAGCAGTTACAAAATGAATTGGATTTAAAACCAGGTAAATGGTTAGCAGTTGTGACTGATGAAATCATTAAATGGCAATTAGATAATCCAACAGGTAGTGCTGATGAATTATTAAAATTTGTTAAATCAAATATTAACAATTTTATATGATAACTTCTCAAAGTTAATTATTCGCTTAACACAAGTGTTATTGTATATAGATATTAGTATATGTATTCTACATAAATCATAAATGCAGACAAAAGTATATCTCACTTTATTAATTATGTTATGTTTTTTATTAGTTTATATTGGTTTATATTGGTTTATATAGTAAGTTAGTAAAAATTCATCAGGTTCCAAAAAAGAGAAACTAATTGTGTTTTGTATCATTCTATTTCATTTAATTTTATTCTCAATTTAAAAATTGGTTCCAATTTCTGAATTACTGCTACTATTGTTTATGTTAGAATTATTTGTTTCATTAAAATTTGTTCGTAAGTTGATATTTTCCGTTGCTATAGAAAATTGATGCATATTATAATTATTACTACTAATAGTATTGTTAGTATTGTTATTAAAATTCAAATTAATATTGTTGTTGTTACCAGCATTATTGTTATTGTTTGAAGTTATTGTGTATGGTGATGAAATGGATGCATTGCCAATAGATGTAACAACAGAACCTTGAATGATGTTTTCGGTACTTGAATCGTCAATTGGTAAACTTTTAAAATTATCAAAAAAACTCACTCCATTATTATTAGTATTGTTACCTAATTCAAACTCCATATACATCTGTTCTAATATATGATCATCTGGTAAATTATTATTATTATTATTCAAATTACTAGAATGACCCACAAAGTTAATGTTACTAAATTTATTACTGTTGTTATTTACCATTTTATTGGCCACATTAAGGGAACTTATCGAGTCACCTAATGCTGCATTATCCTTTGCCATTAATCTATCAGCATCAAATGAAGTGTTGTTAATAATGTTTGTTAAAGAAGTGTTACCATCGAACAATGCATTATTTGATAATTCAATAGAACCATTATTAATATTCTGATCATTGTTATAATTCATATTCATGATTGCACTGTTATTATTATCAACAGTCATAATGTCGTTATTATTTGTAACATTCTTTGCAATTTGATTATGCTGCTGATCATGAATATTATTATGGTCATTATTGACATTACCAATTACGTGTTGACCATTAATATTGTAATGAGGCATGGAAGTATTACCTGTCGATAAGGATGTTGCCAACATTGATTCGAAACCAGTGCTACTTGTAGTGCTATTACTAATAAGCATTGATAAACTTTCAGGTTCAAACATACCACTTATATTACCTGGATGGTTATTATTGGTATCAATATTAGTGTTAATATTGTTTTTACCGCCATCGTTAATAATTGCATTGTCATAATTGTTGTCACTCAGATTAATATTATTAATAATGTTATAATTATTGCTGTTATTATAATTGTTATTGCAATTATTAGTGGTTGCTACAACACTAGTATTAACATTTCCGACATTATTAGCACTATGATCACTCTTCGAATTAGCATAACTATTGGTAGAAAGTGTATTGGAAAGAGAAACATTTTGAGCACTCATTGATTTCTTAATATATGCCTTCCTGGAAGGTAAAGCTTTCATTGATGCAATATTTTCATATTGCTGTGTAAGAAAGTCAGAGTTGGAAGTGAAATGTGCTGTATCAATGGATTTTGTCCTTAACATTTGATGTTCGTTTGACGATTGATTAGTGGAATAATTAGAACCTGGTTGGCGCGATATATTGTTTAAGCCATTCAAATTATAAATGTCTACAACACTTGGTGTTGATGAACTTGACGTTGAATTTGTTGGTACTTGGAAAGAAGATGACATGTAAGGTGGTGTCACTAAAGAATTAGATGGTGTTGTTGCTACACTTATATTAGTGTTGGTATTATTTGTTTGGAACTTTTGTAAATCAGAAATTGATTCTTGCTTTCTTCTATGACAACTTTTAGTTATACCAGAACTTGAAATTCTCTTAGTTTTATTTGAATTACCATTATTGTTATTACCATTATTGGTGATAACAGCATTAAAGTGTGAATCTAAATATGAATCATTATTATTTTCAATAACTGGATTAATCTCATGAATATTATTGTACATTGAAACAAAATCTCTTGATAATCTATGAGCTGATAATGAACTTTTTGTAGAAGATCTCGGTCTTGCTGGTGATTGATTTCTTACGGGTGAATACCTAGAATTGGTTGAGTTTAATGAAGTGACACTTGAATTTCTTTGTTGCATTATTCTTGTCGAAGTTGAAGGTGAAACTATTGCTGGTAATGATCCATTAGTGTTAGTTCTTTTTCTACTAAAAATCTTATTGAATGCAACAGAAGCATCATTATCTTCAGATGTAGTATTATTATTTGTAGTACTATTAGTATTGCTACTGATATTATGGTTAATGTTGTTGTTATTAATATTTTGATTTTTGTTAACCTGTGATGTATTTGTGTTATTCTTCTGTAAATTACCATTTAATTTAAGATGGGATTTTAATTTAATATCACTTAGCATGTTATTAGAATCATCAATAAAAGCATTTTGGTTTTGATTTGTTGTAATGTTAACATTTTGGTTATTAACTTGTGTATTCGCGTTTGACAGTTTATTTTCTAAATTATTCATTAATAATCTTAAATTAACAGGTGACTTAGCAATTGATAAATTATTTTCAGATTTAGGTACTACTTCATTACTTAATTGATTTAAATCCTGTAAAATGTGTGAATTGGTATCCTGTTTTGATGATCCATAGTTTATATTTGATTCCTTGGCATAATTTTTTTGATTAATAATTGCATTATCATTTTTCTTAATATTACTAAGGGCAGCATTGGTAATTTTGTTGGTGTTGTTAGTACTGTTAGAAAGATTATTCTGACCATATTTCAAAAATGATGCATAAGATTTTTTTGACAATAAATTATGTGAATTGCCATTATTAGTGTTATTAATAAGATTATTATTGTTATTCCCTTTTTGAGCTACTGGTAGTGAGATTGATCTCTGTAATTCTTCTAATGGTATGTTTCTCTGATCTAAGGTAAAATTTGGCACAGGTTTCTGATCTTTTGAAGAGCTGAATATTTTCAGCATTCTTCTTCTACTTGATTTTTTGGAAGGATTGGATGGTTCTATAGAAGGAATTGTATTATTCATCAAATTGTTATTGTCAATTTTAACATTATTACCATTATAAGCATTTGTGCTATTATATGGATTATTTTTGTTATTATTATTAAAATTATTGTTCGAAATTGGAACGTTCTCATTAGCTGTATTATTATTAATATTATTATTAATATTAATATTGTTATTGGTATTAATAATAGTATTGTTATTATTACTGTTATTAATAATTTTATTGTTATTAATACTATTACTGTTATTAATATTATTATTGTTATTAACATTATTACTGTTATTAATATTATTATTGTTACCATTATTCTTATTTTCATCCTCCTGCAAAGTGTAATTAACGAAAACCATATTTTTCTTATTATTAGGCTTCTTAGATCTTGATCGATTAAAAGAGTTATTATTAGCAGAATTATTTGAATTAATGTGATTTGAATTAGTTAATGTATATCTATCATCTATAACAACTTTTTTGGGACTACAATTATTAACATTAACACTACTAGACCCACTTGGTGTCAGAATTAAACTATTTTGATTCAATTTGTTATCATCTTGGTTATTTGAAATCGAATTAGAATCGGTTGTATTATCATTCGATCCACTAGTGGATCTCTTATAATAATGCGGTATCTTCCATTTGTTCATTGATTCTGCAATTGAGTTTTTAACCACTTTAGGACTACTATTTTTGAAATTGGCTGTTATCCTAGCCATTTTCCCAACTAATACTAAAGTTCAACGAAAGTAATTGTTTTAATCCAATATATTTAAACTATGATAAAAAATTTTGTGATAAGTACAGGATATTTGACAAAAAATTGTAACTATATGACTAATAACATAAATTATTGCTCCTTAAAAACCAGTGGATACAAATTGATAACTGTTTACAACACAACAGGACAATCTTCGACGGATCAACAGGTAAATGAAATGCTGTGCAAATTGTGATTTGTTGTGGGCGATCGAAAATTGTAACGGGCCCGTCGTTCAACACGGATTTCCCACTAAAATAGGCTCGGAAAAAGGATTTGCCGTTTACTCTCCGTCCAGAAAATTCCGTTACGCAGAGCGGGTTCCACCGAGTCCCTTCTAAGTTTGGTGGGGGGCAGCCTGCGCGGCCGGAGAGGGTCAATTCAGTAAACAGTTACATTACAATTCATTAGATACAAATGATAAATATGATAAATATGTTACATACAAGGGTAGAACGTCCGGTTTGGGGAGCATGTACCACTGTCAAAGTTAGCATGTTGTTCATAGTGGTTAATGTTCCCTTCTCTCATCTTGTTACATAGTGGATGTTCAGGTCCAAACAAAATGTTGAACAGAAAAACAGTATAGGATTAGTGCTAATCAAACCACGTACGGTTAACACCAAGCAAGTTGAATAAAAGTTAAAATGCTGCTTGTTAGACAAGAACTAGCATTTTGCTTATTGCTTGTTGTTCCGGACTAACGCTTCTGGGCAAAACTATTCCTGCCTTGAAGTAATTCTTCCGCATTAGTTAAACCCGGTAGTTCCAACGACACACGAGCTCTATCCACTGAAAACCTGTTATCTAACTCATTATTTGCTAACATGCTTTGACGAGTATAATCTAAGGAGGTTCTCTTGTTATTTATATCTCCAGTATTGGTATTCATACCATTTGGATTAGAGACAAATTCGTTTTGATCCATAAATGGCGAATTCACATTATTATTACTGGTAGGTGAAAACAATAAATCTTGTGTTTCCTTGGGTGATTGCTGTATATAGCTCTTACGAACTGCACGAGACCCATCTTCTTTCTTCATAATATGCATTGGAATTTCTTCAGTACCACCACTATTATGTGAAAAATTATCTAATATATCATCATCGTCACCATAGTTATCGTTCAAAGTAATACCAGTGATTGGATGTTCACCCAATAAACCAGGTTTAACTATCTTTGGTCTTTCTGGATCAGTCGGATCATAACCAGCAGGATAATGATCAAAATCACCTCTTTGCCACATTTCTCTGACAATTTCAACATCCGTTGGGTAGAAAAATCTCTTGATACAATCAAATGTAAATCTGGGCATTAAGCAAAAGAAAACACCGATAAAGAAAACAGCCCAAAAGGCTGGTGAAGAATAAATACGTGATGCAACTTTGAAAAGATCTTTACTATGTGATGTACTAGACCAAATACCGACCCAAAAGAATAGTACCAGACATGATAATGATACCCATAAACTACTAAACCAATCCCATCTATATTGATGGATGAAAACGTAAAGATTACAGGAAATAACAGCAATGGTTGCTGTCATAGCACCCACATAATAACGATGATCTAATCCAAGACCATGATGCGCAATAACCATTGTCTTATGGTAAACACAATAGGGGAAAAAAAATGCGATGGCACTTTGATATAACCCATCTAACATATACCAAACAAACTTCGTTTGTTTCCATTCTAAACGTAAAATACCAACACGATATAATTGTGGCACCACTAATGAAACGGTATCACTAACATCTTGATCTAAAATACCCATGAAAATAACTGGCAATGATGTAAAGGCTAAATTATAGAACATAATAAAAGTGTATTCGTACAAGTAGGCACCATCATAATTACAGAAAATACCATACCAGAATAACCCAAATGTGAAAATAACATTCTTATAGAAAAATGATGGAATCATTTCAGCTAATCTCTTGTATGACCATCTACCATGAACTAACAACAATCTAGTCACATATCTGAATTGACCAATGGCATAATCTGAACACATAACAGCTTGACGACCTTCTTCACCAGCAATACCAACACCAACATCGGCAGATTGGATCATAGCAACATCATTGGAACCATCACCAATAGCTAATGTCATAACGTCTAAAGTATTTTTCACTAATTTAACAACACCAGCCTTTTGTGATGGTGAAACTCTACAACATAAAACAGCACGACAATTCTTACAAAGTAATAAAAATTTACGTCTAATTTCTTCACCATATAATGAAATCTTCAATGCTTCACCATCAATAATGACAGCAAAATTACCAGTTGGGAAAGAATGATCTTTTTTGGCATCCATTAATTCCAATTCAGAGCCACTCAAATTAAACTTTTCTCGTAAATATTTAGAAATTAAACCATCAACGATACTTTCTGGATCTTGACCTAAATCTTTAACATCTTCACCTGATGTCTTGATGACTAACAATTCCATATCGTTATCTAATAAATTACATGAAAACCCAATATTAATAGCAGTTTCTACCTTATCACCAGTTAAAACCCATAATTTGATACCAGCCTTAGCTAATAATGCAATTGAATCTGGTACACCATTTTGTAAACGATCCTCAATAGCAGTACCACCAAGTAAAATTAAGTTACGTTCAATTTCATCTGCAACATGATCTAACTGTTCGTCACGATTGGTAAGAGCGGCAGCAGCAACATTATATTTATCGTTCCATTTTGAGTAATCAGACCAGGAAATTTCCTTTTGGGCAATACATAATGTTCTTAAACCTTCAGTGGCATATTGTTCCAAATGAAGAGCTGTCTTTTCTAATAAATTCTCATCGTTAGCACCTGCTTTAGTGGATAATCTTGAATAGATAACTGAATCTGCACCTTTACAGATTAAAAGTGCCTTGGGTTCATCATTTGGATCTAGTGCTGGAATCTTAACAATACAACTCATTCTCTTTCTGGAAGAATTAAATTCTAAGATGTTTAAGATTTGGAACTCCTTTTGGACACCCTGAATTTCTACCACTAAACCAGTTTTGGTCTTATTTAAGAAACTGTAACCCATATCTCTTGCAGTACCAACTAAAGCAGCTTCATCTGGAGATTGAGCCTTCAAATCAAGTTTATTTGGATCAAGTTTGTTCTTTTCAGTCATGACAGAATGGCATAATGCTAGAGTTAGCATGAAATGTTCACAACTCTTTTGTTGAATTTCGCCAGATTTACCCTTAATATCTTCTACAAATTCCTTGGAAACGAATGTAATATCTTCAGGGAAAAATTGAGAGTTATCAGACAAACTTAATAATTCTTTAACCATAACTTCTCTGTCCTGGGCAATACCTTCCTTTTCACGACGACTTTCAGATTCGGTATCAATCCCTTGTCTCTTTCTCAAACCAGCTAATGCTTCAGTGTAAGCTCTACCATACGAAACACCATTTATAGTACATTTCTTAAATTCCATAACATTTTGTGTTAAAGTACCTGTCTTATCTGAAAAGATATATTCCACTTGACCTAAATCATCAGAAATGTTCCACGTCTTTGGTGTACATGGATAATCTAATTTAGCATTATATAATAAAACATCACCATAAATGAAAGCAGCTTGAGCAGTCTTAATAATTTCCACAGAAATGTATAAAGAAATTGGGACCAAGGATTGATATAAAATAATGGCGACCCAGAAGGAAACGAAACCACTAGTTGCAGGTGAACCCGCAATAGAACCAAATTCAAAAAATTGTCTAGAAGCAGGTGTCTTAGTGTAATAAATACCATTAATTAAACCTGATATGAAACATAAGATGAATAATAATAAGAAATTAATACCAACGGATAAATTCAATTCTCTAGAAATTCTTGATTTCTTGGTTGGGGTTGCACCAGAATTTAACATAATCTTGGTTTCATCACCAGTAAAAATAACCATACCCATGGCCCACTTAGTATTTCTCAAAGTACAACCACGTAATAATAAATTATTTATAGTGACTGGTTCATTTTTCAAATCACCATCTTTAGTGTCGACATATTTCATATTACCTTGGTAAGAGTATAAATTAGCATGTGGACCTTCAGATTCAACCCAAAACTTTGTTCTAGCAATATCTCTAGAGCTTCTAATTGAAGTAGTAGTCTTTAAAGATTGACGTACTTTTAAATTAGTTTCACCATCTAAGTTTTTAGTTTCTAAGTAACAGGCACCATCGGAATCAGATGTAGATAAAAGAATAATATCGGCTGGAATTTCATCATTGTTATGAATTCTTACAATATCACCGACTTTAACATTTTTCCAAAAATCTTTTTGAAATTTACAATCATCATTAACAAAAAGTGACCGGTCAATGATATGACCTTCATCAACCATATATTGACCACCAAATTCATTATTACCGAAATCAAGAGAACCACGGCCAAGGTCTTGAGAGAATCTGTAACTACCGACCGAATCTAAAGAGCCACGTGGGACATCGATACCTTCTGCAGCGGCGTGTTGGGCACGTAATCTATTACGTTTCAACATTTCTCTTTTACGTCTACCCTCTTCAGTAAAACGTCCTTTCATAAATGCCATAGTTTTCATCAACAACCTCGTGTTGGCTTTTTTAAATTTTCTCCAAAGGGAGACGTTATCCACAGACACATTATCATTCTGTACACCGGCTAAGATATGGGTTTTAGTGTTGTTAACTTGTAAATCTAATACAGTTCTCTTTGAATCTTCGAACCCATCCTTACAAGCAGTAATGATAACGATAACAATTAAGGGCACAGCACTTAAACCTGGGTTTGTCACACCAAAAATTTGAAATGCACCCAAGACAAGTAAAACTAAGAAATAAATGTTAGCAAAATTAGTAAATTGGAACATAATATTTTTTGGTAAAAAAGTTAGTGGTGTATATTTAGTTGTTCTAATCTTATTACGCGCAAATTCCACTAACGGTTTACCTTGTTCATCTAACATATCATCCGGTAATGGCATATTATGATACACGGTTCTTAATTCATCAGCTCTATTTATTGTCCCTTCATCATCAAATGCGTTTTCTTCCTTTATCAAATCTTCAAATGGGTTACGAAAATTATCTTTGGCCCATTTCAATGTTTTAGCTCTACCAATTAGAGGACCACCTTTCTTATTTCTTCTTGTCCCCATTCTTAGTCTTTTCATAGCTTGAGGTTCATTGTTATCATTTTCGAAACCAATATCATCAAATGTACCATTATTATTTAATTTCCCACCAACATTTGGTGTTGGTTGGAAAGAATGTTGGGTAGAACTTCTTTCATCTGAGTCTAATTCGTCATCGAAACGAAGTTTGTCATTATTATTACCATTAGTTGCGTTTGAAATATTATTATTATTTACAATCAAATTAGTGTTATTTGCGTTATTATTCGTGTTTAAATTGGTATTATTTTCTTCAAAATCAAACCCATCTTCTTCAAAAGGATTAACATCCTCTGCAAAAGGATTATTCTTATCGATGGGCATCCTTTACTATCAAATTATAACGTTCTATAGATGTATCGATAAAGAGTTTTTTTGGAAAAAAGGAGTGGAAAAAATAAGTCAGCAAAGCAAAATTGTACAAGATATGAAAAGACTAAGAATGTGATACAATAGAATGATGATTTAATTTGCAATTAGTTGTATAATGAGCAATAACACGAAACGTAATTCACAGATGTGCACTGCAATGAAGTGTTTTCTCGATTTCTTACTAAAGTGAAAAACCATCGGATTTGTTGCATGAAAGCCGGGTCACGCGGGCTTTTATTAACTGCTTAAATGAATGGCAATTTGCGACAGCAATTCTTCAATAAGTGCCGCAAACGTCCAGAAATTGCACTAGCGTTGTGGTAATTACGATGTCTATCAAAGTGTATATACGGTTGTATAAGTTATATTATTTTTTATAAATGGAGATATTATGAGAAATAAAATTAGGAGACGCCTCGCAATTCGACGAGGCTAAAATGAATTGTTGATCGACTTGGTGGATGAAGTGGTAGTCACCTTTTTATCGATACTTTGGTAACTGCTTTCACTTTTAGTAGTTGAGGAAGTGTTTAGAATCGGATTTTCTTCATCAATTATGCTCTTGTCAATACCAATTTCCATAGTTTCATCTTTGACAATAAGAACGCTTTCCCAGTAGTTGATAAATTTGTTCAATCTGGTAATACCTGTCTTTTCACCTAATTTATCGCATAAATCGGCAAATGAATTGTTTTTCTTGTACATCTTGAGTAAAAATAGTCTGACACACATGATAAGCCCAGAAGCAACAAACCCACCAACAGGTGCTGTAACAAAGGCACCAAATGTGCTCCAGTCATCAACATACAACCCATTCCAAATCAATAATAACCTACCACCTTCCTTGGCGGAATGATAATAAATTGTACCAAAGATAAATGTAGCCAATAACCCACCTAAACCACCACCGATAACTTCCCAAGTGGTCCAATATTTATTCATGTTGGGGAAAAAACCTACCATTAATACTGGGATAACACTACTGGATAATAAATCAACAATCATATATATCATTAACACATCTTCAGCAATTAACCCAACGACTACGACGGGGAACATAATCAATAATACGATACCACGAACCCACAAGATTGGTAATCTGTTTCTAAAAACATCATTTGAAATAGTAGAAACCAAAGCGCTTTGTAAAGAATCAAAAGTACAAGTGGAAAGTACAATAATGAAGACTAATGTGAACCCCATAACCCAACGAGGTAATTGTGCTAATAACATGTAGAATGCGGAACCTGAATTAATATCATTAACATCCAATAATCCAGCCCAAGTAGCAATGAACCCAGTGACACCGATAATCGTCACAAAAACAAAAAGAATCACTGAGGCAATGGTACAACCAATTTTCAAATCACGATCAGAACGTGACGCAAATGTACGTAACCAGAAACCTGACATAAAGAAATCATTAGTGAAAATGGCAATGGTTAAGATATAAATTAATTGCCAACCTAATTTATTTTCTTTCAACAGACCCGATGGACCAATTTTGCTTCTATCGATTTCAATATATGAACCCATCGCACATGAAACAATAATTAAAAGAATGAAAACAATACTAACTTGAACAGAATCTGTCATAAATGAAATATTGAACCCACCGACTGAAGTATATATTGTAGTTACGGCTGCTTCAATGATAACGACCGCTATGGCTTTCACACCAGTCATTGTCTCAATACAAAATTTCAAAGAACTAACTTCACTGACTAAAAACAAATAAACGGTTAAGATGGTACAAGCACTTAAATACCAACCACAGATAAGACCAAATCTGTGGAAAACCCATTCAGTTAAAAGAAACCCATTTGGTGTTTTCTTTCTAATTACCGGACCTAAATATGCAAAGATAAACATAGGTAATGCACCAGTGATTGCATAGACCAGTAGGCCATGTAACCCAGAGATATTAGCAATTTGTGGATAAGCGGCAAAAACACCACAACCTAATGCAGATGCGACAAAATTAAATGATAATGGCAAGGCCTTTTGTGTACCGTTAGCGGAAAGAAATGACTTGGAGTCTCTTTTCCAGTAAGCGATTGCAGTTGCACTGAATAAAAGGACCATGTATGTAGGCCAAATGATGGCGTTAGCTGCCTTATATGATAATGTTCCCGAATCCATTTTCTAACTTCTTGGCTCCAAAAAAAACAAGAACTTTTAAACTAGGTGTGAAATGTTTTCTTTTAGTTGAAAAGAAAGAATATATTAAACGTAAAAGATTAGTAAATAATCTGAGATCATCGAAAATATCAGCACGAAATTATTTAATCAATATTTATATCAAACTGAATCACCTATCTGAAAATATGCAAAATAATTTTCACAACAATCAATCAAATAAAACACCGAAGTCACTCTGCTGTCTTCATTATCCACTAACATTGCCAGTAGTTGTGTGTCGCAAATTCAAATGTGCTTGAAGATTGTCAAATTTGATTATTTTGTTTCGGCCGAAAGAATTGTATGCAATTATTAGCATTTTTTCTTAATGATGAAAAACAAAATTCGATTCGGAAGTTTCTCAAACAATGCAAATATGTGTCAGTTTTATGAATGCAATTAAGAGAAAGAAGAGTAAAATGTGCTCTTTTCAATTCGTTTAGGATATCTGCAATATCTTAGTGACCCCAAAATGAAAACAGTTGTCGGCAAATTCTCTTTAACTAGTTTGTTGTTTTTTTTTATATTCATGTAAAATTTAATTATATATCGTTACCGAAGAACCGGTTGATTTGCCAAAATGTAAGATAAAAACTACTAAGTATATAGAATAATATATATAACAAAAGGAATATAATTATAATTAGTAAATTATTAATATTCCTCTAAAAATTTTAAAAAAAAAGTAAAAAATTATTATTATAATTATTAAGATAAATGGGAATAAAAATAAAAGGAAATCAATTAAACCTTAAATTGAAAATTGTTGATATGCTTTAAATTGAAAGAAAAGCAAAGAAAAATGACACCATTTAATTTAAAAATTAATTTATTTAAATTTATTGTTGAGTTAGTTCTGGTTGTTGTTGTTGTTGTTCTTGCTTGAATGATTCATAAGCAGCAGAAGCTTCAGTGAAATGTTGTTCAAATAAATCATCATTTTCTAATAATGAAACAACTTCTTGTGGTGGTAAGTCTAAGATCATACCGGTAATTTTACCAGCGGCTTCTTCATCAGTAGTCTTGGCAGAAATCTTTTTGTATAGTTGTTCACCTAAGGCTTGTCTTTGCTTTTGTTGGTAAAATTGATTAGCATTGGCACCGCCTTGTTGACGTGGGAAACCACCTTGTGGGGCACCTTGTGGTGGCATACCGTACATTGGACCATTTCTAAATTGTTGTGGTGGGACACCATTCATTTGTTGTGGGTTTGGGCCATTGAATGGAACACCTCTTGGTGGCATAACACCGTAAAACATTGGTGGCATAAATTGACCTGGCATACCAGCAGCGGCAGCGGCGGCAGCGGCAGTAGCTTGTTGGAATCTCATTTGATTTCTAGCTTGGATTTGTTGAGCTAATTGAGAACGTCTAACTTCCTTTCTTTGAGCAATGGCAACATATAATGGTTTACCGGCAACAATTTGTTGATTCTTTTCAGTGATGGCTTTGGTAGCTTCTTCTGGAGAAGAGAAACAAACGAATCCAAAACCCTTAGATTTACCATTTTCATTTCTCATAACTTTAGCAGAAGTGATGGTACCGAAAGAAGCAAATTCTTCCTTTAATTTTTCATCATCAATAGAATCATCTAAGTTCTTAACAAATAAGTTAACACCTTGGTATTTAGCCATCTTTTCTAATCTAGCGGCTTCGTATTGTTTCTTTAAAGTTTGCATTCTTTCGAATTTCTTTTGAGCGCGACCAACATATAATTCTTGATCTTTAAATTGGGAACCGTTTAATTCTTCAACAGCTTTAGCGGCATCTTCGTGGTTTTCAAAGTTAACAAAACCGAAACCCT
This sequence comes from Grigorovia yakushimaensis, assembly GCA_003709265.2. Taxonomy (NCBI): domain Eukaryota; kingdom Fungi; phylum Ascomycota; class Saccharomycetes; order Saccharomycetales; family Saccharomycetaceae; genus Grigorovia; species Grigorovia yakushimaensis. The sequence goes on along the minus strand of PPOC02000507.1, from coordinate 388,815 downwards.
TTAATTTACCATCTTCACTCTTTTCTAAAGCAATGGAGGTAGTTGGACCGAATTTACCAAATAATTCGTTAAATTCTTCATCAGTAGTTTCTAAGTTAATATTTTTAACATAAATATTGGTGAAATTAGCCTTAGTTTCTTCTAATTGAGAGTCACGTTCCTTTCTAGTTAAATGTGGAGCAACGTAAATTTCTTGACCATTTAATAACATACCGTTTAAGGCATCAACAGCTTCTCTAGCAGCTTCTTCTTCTTCAAAATGAACAAAACCGAAACCCTTAGATTTACCATTTTCATCAGTAGCAATCTTAGATGATAAAATGTTACCAAAAACAGAGAAAGTATCATATAAGGCCTTGTTATCGATATCTTCATTTAAGTTCTTAATAAAGATGTTACCATTACCTTTCTTTCTTAAAGATGGATCACGTTGAGACCACATAATACGACATAATTTACCCTTGATTAAAGTATAGTTTAATTTTTCAATAGCAGTTTGACCAGCTTCATGTTCACTAAAGTTAACATAAGCGTAACCTAAGGAAACTTTGGTGATAGCATCACGACAAACACGAATGGATGTAACTGAACCAATTGGAGAGAAAATATCATATAATAATGCTTCAGAGACAGATGGATCTAAATCACCAACATATAATGAAGTGGAAGCACTTTCACCTTGACCGTTTTCAACATTTGGTGAAGTTTGTTGGGTGGTTTCAGTCTTTTGTTCATCAGAGATGTTCAAATTTTCTAAGTTTTCAGTAGCTTTATCAACAATATCAGACATCCTTAATTATACTTGTTTAATTTTTTTTTTAAATGTTATTAATTAATATGAAGAATAATAATAATAATAATTTTTTAAATTTTTTATATTTTTTTTATAGTTTTTTTGCTCTTATAATCAAAATATTCAATTAAATTAATAATCAATTTAAATATAATACTTGGCTATAAAGATATTAGTAGTATTGAATATAAATATATAACTTATGAAGTTAATTAACCGTTCAATAAGATCAGAAAAGATGGTAAGATGTGAAAAAGCAAGATCTAAAATGTAATAAATAAAATGAAATCAAAATGTGGCAACAAAAATGGAAAAAATCGATGCTTTGAAAAATTTTATTTTGAAAAAATTTTCGTCGTGGCAGACGGCTGCACGTGCTTTTGTGATTGCAGTTGGCGACAGTCGAGTTATTTGGGACCATTTGGGTGGACAGACTGCCCTGGTGAAGTGCTACTGGTGATAATACGACACCGTTACTGTGCAGGACCGTTTCCATTATGGGAATATATTCAAAAATTGTTTTCTATAAGGTTTCTGTTTGCATTTAAACTATATAAATTGTAATTACTTGAGTGAATGATAGATATATATGTTACATGGATAGATAACTGGCTTTGTCATCTTTCGATTTTATTGTACTTTGGTGCGTTTCTGATTTGAACTATTTTATATGTGCAGTATTCTCGTTGTTCTTTTGATTTTTTTAACTTTTTTTTTCCTTTTTTGTCAATAAAGATTGGTAGTTTGGATTATAGGGTCTTGGACTGCTGTTGGCTGGCACTGGTTATTTTGTCATACATGGCCATTAATTTTATGCTCTTAACGTTTGCTGGCCAAAAATTGGATGCATATGACCATAGATGTTTTTTGTAAGTATCTGAATTAAATTTACTTGATTTGACTTTTTCTTGTTCGATATGATTACCAATATTTATTAGTTCTTGCTTTAAAATGTTGGCCCATTCCTTTCTATCAAGGCCTTTACCACCACGTCTCAGCTTGTTTAAGGATTGTTTAACCTTTGTCATTGTATGTCTACAATCCTCTTCATCCATGCTATCATATTCTTTTTCGTGAATCGCACTATTGCTACTGTTATTCGTATTTTTACCATTATTAGAACTGCCTACGTTATTACCAATATCTTTATGCAGTTTTGGTGAATTTGATTTTCCTTTGGTGGAAGATGCAGGACCTTTTGGTAATGGCTTCAACTTTTTATTTGTTGGGACGACATTTTCATCATGTAAGCCATTAGGATTCTTAACGGGAGGATTAATTTTTCTGACTCTTTTCTTTTTTGGGCCAATTGGTATATTACTATTTATGCTGGTATTGCTACTATTAGCGCTATTGGTTGGAGTATTCGGCGTTGTGGTATCATTAGTTTTATCCATTAATACAGTCAATAAGTATTCGATTCTTCTACCTAAATGTATACCACTTGGTACTTTTTTAGAGGCACCAGTAACGCCTTTACCTTTACCTTTCATTTTATTAAGTTCGCCACGACGTGAGTCTTCCTGAGGTTGAACATCATTTAAAAAGATTTTATCATTAAGAGCAAGGAAGGGATCGTCACGGATATGATTCCACGAACCATAACCGTACTTGAAAACACCAACTAATAATTTTTCATCATCTTGTCTAGTCCAATCACAATTCCAACTTTGTACTGGTTTAGGTTGTCTATTACCCAAATTAAATTTTAATGGATCTGATTTAAAATTGTCATCAATAAAATGTCTTAAAAATGATAAACTTTCGGATCTATTTACAAACGTTTCCGCATTCAAACCTTTAATACCCATATATTCGAAAAAGGCAACTCTTTTTTCTCTTCTTTTACCAGCCAGTTTTGTTATTGGGTTAATTTTGGGTTGTTCATCACTTTTTATTTCACCTGTTTTTAGCATCATACGGTATTTATTAGCTTCGATTTCCAATTTTTGAATGACTTCATTTCTTTTCTTCTCACCACTTGTAACAACATCTTTAGCAACAGATAAAATCTCCGAATATACTTCTTCATACTTATCAATTGATTTAACTGGTAAAGTAGAATCAGCAATTAAATTTTCGAAAAGTTCAGTTAAATCACCATATTTCAAATTAGCTTTGTAAAGGGCACGAATTTCTTGTTCGCCGATAGCATTCAAATCATTAGCTCTAGCTCTTCTTCTTGACCTAGATGACACTTCAGTTTCAGTTTCGGAGCCACTATCATCTTTGACACCGTCAACACTATTTTTAATTTTTTTTAAAACATTATCTCTTCTATTCATCATATCTAGTTGTTCTTTAACATATTCTTCGTCTTTTCTTTTTAATTCCTCATTTTGTAATTTCTTTAAATCTTCTTCGGGGATGATATCGTTCCAATCTACATCTGCTTTATAATCGGTAACCTCAAATTGTTTCAAAAATTCTTCACCACCAAGATGTGATTCACCAAGGTCAGGTGTGGTGATATGATCTTCCGCGTGATTCAAAACATCATCTAAATTCAAATCTTCCAACTTTTTTTGATTGTCTTTGGCAGCAAACATATTCCCAGCACCAAATTTCAAAATTTCTGATAATTCAGAAGCTGATGGCTCGTTCTTCTTTCTATATTTGTTACCGTCAGTGACACCAAGAGAAATAATTGCATACTCCAAAATCATTTTCTTACGTGCTTTTTCTAAGACCTCCTCTTCAACAGTGTCTTTGGAAACCAATCTGTAAACCATAACATGATTCTTTTGACCAATACGATGTGCTCTAGCCATAGCCTGTAAATCTGCTTGTGGGTTCCAATCAGAATCAAAAATAATAACGGTGTCAGCAGTCATTAAGTTAATACCTAACCCACCAGCTCTAGTTGATAGTAAGAAAACATCATCATTAGAACCTGGTGCATTGAAATGATCAATAGCAATTCTTCTTTGTGCTGAGGGAACGGTACCATCTAATCTTTGAAAATTAATTCCTTTGATTGAAAGATAATCACCCAAAATATCCAACATTCTAACCATTTGTGAAAAAATTAAAACACGATGGCCATCTTTATTTAGTCTGGTCAGTAGCTGATCTAATAAAACCATCTTACCTGACGACATGATCAAACCTCTTAAGATATTTCCCTTAGTCATAGAACCGTCACCAAATTTAGCCAGAACACGATCTTCTGCATTATCGAAAAGATATGGATGATTAGAAGCTTTTTTCAATTCACTCATAATATTCAACAGAGAAAAATGACCACCTTTGCTACCAGCCGTCAAGGCTCTATAGTTTTTGGTTAAAATATTTTTATAATATTCAGTTTGTACATCAGATAACTCTACACGCAAAATACGTTCTGTTTTTGAAGGTAATGACTTTTCAACATCTTTCTTTAAACGACGTAGGATGAATGGTTGAATTCTTTTATGTAGATCTCTAATGTAGTCTTCCTGTTCTTCGTCCTGGTTTTCAAAATCAATTTCTTGATCAATGGTAAAACGACCAGGCATTAAGAAATTGACCAAAGCAGCCAATTCTTTGATATTATTCTGTAACGGAGTACCAGTAATCAACAAACGATTGCTAACTTTGAAACTGTTTAAAGATTCATAAAGCGATGATTCAGCATTTTTCAATCTATGTGCCTCATCAACAGCAAGGAATTGCCATTTAATACTACCTAATTGTTCACGGTCTTTTAAGATATATTCATAAGTGGTCATCAATACATTAAACTTGATATTTTTCTTTGTCTTGGCAAATGGATTTGTATAAAATTCATAATCTCTAATGATTTCTCTAGATTTTTGATTACCCATGTAACAAATACAATTTAAGTTTGGTGCCCATTTAGCAAAAGTTTCCTGCCAAGCGGGCATAGTTGAAAGTGGTACTACAATCAAATGTGGGCCATTTTGCCTTCTACTATAAATAAGCCAACTGATGAATGAAACAGTTTGCACAGTTTTACCTAACCCCATCTCATCTGCTAAAATACCATTATCATTTTTGGACCATAAAAATGCCATCCAATTTATACCAGTCAATTGGAAGTCTCTTAATTCACCATTTTTAATATATGACGGTTGTTTGTCTAATTTTTCAAAAGATGGTCTATCTGAATTACTATAACTACTTGAATATTGTGGTAGAATTTTTGAATTTGATCTATTTTGATAATGTTTAACTTCATCAGGAGATAATTTGACAATTTCATTAGCGTCTTCCCAAGTAGCCTCATCATAATTTAAACGTGCCCACTTCACTAGATATTGTAATTGTGAATTAGTATTGTCATCATCTGAATTAACACGTCTCGAATCAATAATTCTTTCAGGTATGCAATATTCTTGAAATTCATCAATTCTTCTTTCTTTCTCTAAATCCATTAATTCCGTATCTTCCCTAGTAATATATGGATCTAATCTTACCTGTTGATCACCGATAATAAACTGTTTGCAATAATTGTCTACTTTTTTTATACCACGAATTGAGCCCAATGACTGATAGGTTTCCCAAGTATTATGCAAATGTGATTGATCGTTCCATTTAATTAAAAACTGGTATCTTTCCTTACATTGATCCAAGGTGGGTATTTGTTTATCAAAAAGTTCCTTTTGCGGTAAGAAACTATCAATTAATTTATGATCAATGACTAAATCCACATGATGAGTTTCCTCTACAAGGGACGCGGGTGTCATTGATTGTTCTTTGTCATAAAAATCATTATTTTCTAAGTCATCAGTTTCTTCATCTTCCAACTCATCATCATTGGATTCTAAGAATTCATCATCTTCATCGGAATTTTCTATGTTATAATTTACCACACGATTATTATTACGAGATGAGAAACGTGTGGGTAACTCAAATTTTTCATTAGTTTCAAATGAATCATCCTCAGTTTTAATCTTTTTAGGCCTTCCTCTACCTTTTTTTGTGTTGTTATTGTTATTCGAGTTGTTGACTGATTTTTTCTTTTTACCAACATAAATTTCATCATCTTCGTCCATATAATCATCTTCGTCCTCATCCTCGTCCTCGACATCGTCATTATTCATTTCATCATCGACGAAAGCATCATCATCTTCATCGCCACTACTGCTGTTATGTTTACTATTATTGTTTTTATTTCTCGACTTACCCCTCTTATTCAGTGTGATACCTTCGTCATCGTCATCATCATCATCAAGGTTCATGTTATAATTTAATTGTGGATTTCTACCGGATCTTCTTAACCCATATAATTCCGGATTTTCATTAATTTCGTCAGCTAGAGTCACTGAATCGACCATTTATTTCTGATTATTTTGTTTATGCGTTTTGCAGAATATGTTAATTTAATAAGTCTAACAAAGTTTTAGAATGACGTAAGTAAGAGTAGCAGACTAATATAGTTTTATTAGTTAGTGAAGAAATAGTTTAATAATAATTAGACTTTCGATTGATACGAATAAACCAAAAGAAAAAAACTGTGAAATCACTAAATAATCTCGCAAGTGTTTAAAGTCAGTACAATTAACTTGGTCAAATTGTATACTTGTGTGTCAAACTGAATTAAACTATTTGAGTTGAATACAGTTGTTTATTTGCGATTTAAAATTACATGAAAATGAAAGGTAAAAAAAAGATTTGAAATATTTTTGATACAAATGATAATCAGAGGGTAACAGTAACCACTACAAGTATTACAAGACTAATTTACCAAGATTCATTGACTTCTGAAGGCCGCTCTTGTTCAAAGATGAACTGAAACTGCATTTTTCTTCATTTTACAAGTTGCCAAAACAATAATATAACAAATTTGACTTCCATAAGATATAAATTGTATGATTATCCCCGATAATCGTATATTCCGTGTAAAGAAACATGTATTAATCTGAATTAAAAAACGTTACTTTAAGAGTTGAATATTTTGTGATTGAATTTAATTTTGTTTATCTGATAATTAATAATTCGAAAGTTAATTTAAATCAGTTTAATTACTATTTGAGAAAAGTCATGTTAGTAGAGTAGAATCGTTCATAGGCAACATCAAATCAATTCAAAAGGAGCGAAAATTGAAGGTGATCAACATTTTAGTCAATCAAATTTCACTATTTTATTTCCTAAAAAATTTGAGTTCATAGAAAAGACTCCAACGCGTGAAAACTTCTTTTAAAACTGACCGAGTCAAATTGAAAACTAAAAAAGCTGAAAGCAAAGTAAAGAAATATCTTTTAACATGTTTTGGATCAATATTTGAGTCAGACAACACTGCTAGGAAGACTCTCTCCAATATTTAACAAAAGAGATAAATTGCATAACATAAAAAAAGCCATGCAGTTGATCCAGTGCAGCGTGCAAAACTGAACACAGGTTCCATGCAGCGATAAAGTTGAGTATTCACACAACTCCACAAACAGCAGAAGCTCCAACGTCTTCAGGAGTTTCTCAAAGAAAACAAAACAAAACAAAACAAAACAGAAAAGTTTCCCTTCAAGAAAAAAACTTTTTAACTGAAAATTTTTGGTTACCCGCAAAAAGGAAGAGTCTCGAGCGATGCGCTGCGCTCCAAACACACACGAGCTGGGTGTTGTGTGGTTGCAGCGCACGCTTACACTCTCTGGTACACTTATATGGGACCGTGTTCTCTCGAAACACCCCAATTTATTTGGAAAGTCGTCTTTACTTCAATTCAACAACACATCCTTGCTAATACTAGTTCTAGTAAAACTGGTAAAACTTGAATAAAACAATCACAATTTCAATCACCAACTAAAACAACTTCTACAAATGAATAAGGGATTATGGGTTCTAGGCTATGGGTCTCTCATATATAAACCACCTCCACATTATACACATAGAATACCAGCCATCATTTTCGGTTTCATGAGAAGATTTTGGCAAAGTTCCATTGATCACCGTGGCACAGTCACATATCCTGGTCGTGTAGCTAACTTGATACCATATGATGATATTCTAAACAACAAGCAGTTTCAACTGGAATTAGAGATATTTTTCCAAGGTGCGAAGGTGCTTCAGGAGAGGGATTTGACCACTGTGGGCGTAGTGTACTACATACCACCTGAATTTGCTGATGAAGTGAAAGAATATCTGGATGTTAGGGAACAAAATGGGTACACTACACACCAAGTTGAAGTGCAATTGGAACCCAATCAAGAACAATTAATTGCCTTGAAAGATACTTTACAATTGTTACCCATGGACCCTATTACAAATAAATATATTTTGAGAACCACCGTGTACATAGGTACGATAGATAATGAGGCATTTGTGGGACCTGAATCAATAGTCGAGACTGCAAAAGTTATTGCAAGGGCACATGGACCTAGTGGATCCAATTACGTTTATTTGAAATTGTTGTGTGACTCGTTAGCGTCCATGCCGCAACACACTGGGTTGACCATTTCGGATACTTATCTTCCAGTATTACTGAAAGAAGTAGATAAATTAATGACACAATAGTGGCTTTAACCAGGAAATCACTAGTATATACACAAATAAATACAATTCTAAACTCACATATATACAATTACATGTCTATTCAAAGTTGTATCTTTAAATGTCATTATAAAATTGTAATATTTCATTTTTCAGGAAGCCTTCATTTTTTTTTCAATCCATGCCATTCCAGCAAGATGAGCAATGACAATTTGTCTCAAGAATACTTCGAATTGATTCGCAAAGTGATGAAGGAGAAGCAAGATGAAAAATTGGTCAACGAAAATGTTACTAAACTAAAAAGAAGGAAATTGAGATCGAATACGGAAGTTATTGATCTAAGTGATGATGACAAAGGGAAAGATATTGAAATGATAGATTTGTCTCAAGTAGATGACGTGAGTTCTGATGATTTTGATTCTGATGATTTTGAAGATGTTGTAACTCAATCAGCATCACCAACAGGTGATATATCAATTACATTAGATAATCAGGAACTAGCAAGAAAAAAACATGAAAATTTGATCAAAAAGAAAAGACAAATTGCTAGGAATATTTGCTCCAATGATGAGAAATTATATAGAAAATCTTTTCATATGCTATACTTACTTTGTCTTTTAGCTCATGTATCACAAAGAAATAAATGGATTAACGATGATAAGCTTTTGAAAAGATTAAATAAGATTGTACCGGATAAAATCTTAGAACAACTACACCCAGCAAAAGATAACGAATTACCCCTTAGAAGTACAAGAAAACTATTAGATGGTTTGAAAAAATGTATGGAACTTTGGAATAAGCACTGGAAAATATTCAAAAATTATAACAATAATAATTTAGGTTTATATATGCAGAATTGGAAAGAAATTCATCAATATGATAAAGGAAACCTCATTACTAGAAAACATTATTTGAAAAATGTTTTAGATAAAAAACAATTTGTGAAACAAATTTTACATGGCGTTGGTAATAATGACGTCGCCGCACAAGGATTTGTGTCATTGCTAAGATCATGTAATTTGAATGCTAGGCTGATATTTTCCTGTCAGCCACCAGATTTCACCAATTTGAAAAATTCAATAGATGACATATACACTGATCCAGAGCTTATATTTAAGCACCCGATTTTCTGGTGTGAAGTTTGGGATAAATTTGCGAAAAAATGGATCACTATAGACCCTATAAACTTAAAATTTATTGAACAAGTTAGAAATGTTTCAAAATTGGAGCCAACTTTAAGTAAATGCTGCCAAAGAAATATTATTCGTTATGTAATTGCATTTGACAGAAAAGACGGATGTCGTGATGTAACGAGACGTTATGTAAAATTTTATTTTACTAAGGTTAGACGTAAACGTATCACCAAAGATCCTGAAGGTGCTAATTGGTATAATACCTTAATAAATTGTCTTAACAAGCGAAAGCGTAATAAAATTGATGATTATGAAGACCTTTATTTCGAAAAAAGAAATAATGAAGAAGGTATGCCCGATAATTTAAAGGATTTCCAAAACCATCCTTATTATATTTTAGAGAAAGATATTAGGCAAAATCAAGTATTGAAACCAGGTGTTAAGGAATGTGGCTTTTTGAAAATAAATAATAGAGTTAATTCTGTGTTAAAAGTGTATGAACGAAAAAATTTAATTGATTTGAGGAGTGCAAGACAATGGTATAATGAGGGTAGAATTTTGAAAATTGGTGTTCAGCCAAGGAAAATAACGAAGAGAAAATCATTTAGGCCAACCTTAGATGATGATAGCGAAGATGAAAGATTGTATAGTATAGATGATACAGAATTATACGATCCACCTTTGGCTACTACGCCTGACGGTGTCATAAAAAAAAACACATTCGGTAATATTGAGGTTTTTGCACCTAATATGATTCCCAAGAATTGCTGTTTAATTGAAAGTCCCATTGCGGTGAAGGCGGCTAAACTTATTGGTATTGAATTTGCACCAGCTGTAACGAAATTCAAATTTGAACGCCATAGGAAGGTTAAGCCAATGGTAAGTGGTGTTGTCGTAGCTCAATGGTTTAAAGATGCAGTTTTAACCGCTATCGAAGGTATTGAATATTCTTTGGAGATTGATGAAAGAAAGGAACGCGAATTTGATGCATTAAAAGAATGGAATACATTGTTGACTAAACTAAGAATCAAATCGAACTTAAATGAAACATATGGTGTAGTTAAAAGCAATGATCTGAATAATCAAAACGAACAGTTGGATAATGCAGAAGATGAACTGGAAGATGAACCAATAGGTGGTGGATTTTTCGTACAATCTTCTAACACTGACGAAGTTATGCCACCCGAAAATGAAAAGTACTCAGATGATGAAATCCCACAAGGTGGATTTATAAAGCCTACAGAGAACACACCTAATACGAGTGAAACTAATACCTCCGCTAGCGAAGAGCCAGTAGCGGATGATGATGATGCTTTTGACGATGAATACCAAGAATTTATGGATGACTTGGGGTCAGATTCTACTTGAGTTGTGTTCTTCCGTACAAGACGATACGATTTTTCAAATTTGTTTAATTTCAAATATTAAATAAATCATTACCTTTTAAAAGTGCAACAAGTACTACAAACAAACAGAGCCACTAATACTACATCTCAATTTTGGTTTTATATACTTATACTGATGAGTTTTTTATCTAAATTATCAAATCTTCGGAAAACATCACCACAGACATCAAATAGAATAAATGTTGAAGAATCGAAGCCCGATGACCCTACTAAAATCTCTCTTTTACCTAAAAATTACATAAGAGATGAAGATCCGGCCATCAAGAGATTGAAAGAATTAAGAAGGAAAGAGCAGTTGAAAAATGGTGACTTGAATAAAAACAAACCTAAGAGAAGAGCATCACCCGGTTCCAAAATAGGTAAAATAAGTACTCCTAAAGATTCAGACAATGATAGGATTGGTACTGTCTACAAAAAGAAAATTGGCGCTAATACTTCTCACAGAAGAATAGATTTGCAGAATAATGGTTTCGAAGTAAAGAAAAGGGAACCAATAAAAAAAATGACATTTGAAGAATTAATGAAACAAGCTGAAAATAATACTCTGGCACCAAAAACTACCCCACATGAAACTGTTAAAAATAATAAGTCTATAAAACCAAAATTTGAGGGTTCTAAGAGCTTAAATAAACCTGGTTTCAAAAGCAGAGGAATAAATAAAGTTAGTAAACCAAAAGATTTTGAAAGAAATAATAAACTGAAGAATAATGCACTACAATCGCAACAATCAGTTACTAAACACAAATCATTATCTCAAGAACCCGAACCTGTTAGAATTTCACTTCCTAAAAATAAATTTGCACAACCAAATGCTCGTATTAAAGAAAGACTTGAGAAAACTAAAAAGAGATATGAAAGATACAATGATGAAGAAGATTCTGAATTAGATGATTTTATTGAAGATGATGAAGATGATGATTCTCGTTACTACCAACGTCAAAGATCAGATCGTCATAACGATAATGTTGGTTATGATCGTGATGAGATTTGGGCAATGTTCAATAAAGGTAAAAGTCGTTCAGATTATGTGCGTCGTGATTATGAAGAAGATTATGATGATTTTGATGATATGGAGGCCAATGAAATGGAAATTATGGATGAGGAAGACCACGCTACAAGAATGGCTAAATTGGAAGATAAGAGAGAAGAAGCATGGTTGAAGAAACATGAAGCGGAAAAGAAAAAGAAAAGACGCTAAACAAAATTGCATTTTATCATTTCTTTGAAAGTAGCAAGATATTTACCAAAGAAAATGATTTTGAAACACACTAATAAAATTTAGTTATAGATAATATAAAATATTCATTCCGTTTGTTTCAACTTGCTCATTGCAATTGAATAAATGATTTTCAGTAATTCATACTTAACATTTTATAATTGTTTATAAATAGCGTGTGTATTAATTAATATATTTAAGACAAAGGCACTTTCATAAACCTTGTCAGTAAGAAAGCAAATATTAAAATAAAGACGTTGAAGTTTGACAGTTTCTGAATATTCAAAAGATGATTATTTATTATTTATATATTTGATATTTTTTTAAGATTTTTAAAGAATCGACTCACAGTCATCTAATTAGTCAGTGAATGATGATTTAGCACGTAATGCTGGACCATATTTGTATAAGATAAATGGGATAGTTGCGAGTCCGATAGTGATAAACCCAACAATTGATGAACCCCAACCAACTGGGTACCCATCAATGGCTAAATTATTATACATTGCTTGACCAAAAAGTGGGAAAGCACATGCGAATGCAGCACGGCATAACCCATTACCAGCAAAAACAGATGCTACGTATTTTGGATATGAAATTGATAAATAAGCAAAAGTTGCTTGGAAAAGGTTGAAAGTACCTAAAACAAAGAAAATTTCTGAAATAACCGGAACAATCCAATGGGTGGAGGCACCCCAACCGAATAAAAATAATGCCAAAGGTAAAAACCAGCCGGTTGACATGGCTAACTTCAAGAATTGCTCAGGTGTAAATGTGTTGTTAGTAAATTTAGGAACAATAACTTTCATTAAAAATATCAATAAGAACCCATATGCGATAGCACAACCAACACAAAACCCGAAATATGATAAACCTAATTCAATTAAAGTGAAATGGTAAACACCAACAAAAACAATTGGAAAGGCTTCAAAAAATAGATAAAAGGCACCATAAACTAGAGCAATGTAAAAATCAAATGCTAAAACAATTGGTTCTTTGGCAATCATTTTAATTGGTCTATACAATGTCTTGACCATAAATTCTTTTGGTTCAATTTTACTATCCAAAACTTCTTGGGTAGTGTAGTATCTGTTATCACCAGTTTGTTTTCTCAATCTTGTTGCACGGCGTGATAAAATGTTAATATGGGAAGTTTCCTTCATGCAAAATATGAATAAAATTAAAGACGCACCACAAATCATGGTTAATAACCAGAAAATCCATCTCCAATCTTTTGCCACCACCATACAGGCACCTAATAATGGTGCTAATACAGGTGCTGCTACAGATCCTACAGCCCAAAGTCCAATTAATGGTGGTAATACCTCAGGTTTTACCATATCAGCTAAAGTGGCACCACCAGTAGATAAAGATGGTGAACAAAGAATACCAGAAATAAATCTCATTACAATTAACCCACCAATATTATGTACTGTGGCACAACCAATTTGGAAAATGGTGAACAAAAACAAAGTATAAATATAAAGTTGTAAACGACCAATCTTGGCTACTTCAGATAATGGTGAAAAAATTATGGGGCCAATACCATAGCCAAGGACATATAATGACATATTCAAAGTTGCTGTAACATGACCCACGTGAAATTCTTTTTGAATAAACTCTTGACCTGGTGTATAAATTGATGAACCCATATAGGTTACACAAGTCAATAACATGATTTGGAAAATCATAAATGCTTTCGTTGATGAAGACCAATTTAATGGATATTCTGGATCTTGTTCACCATTCCATTCCACTAAGAAAGGATCAAATTTTTCTGTTTCTTTGTTCGAATTTATTGATGGTGATAAACCTGTTGAATTTTGTGTCTTTGTGTCACTATCTTCCTCGGAATAGCTTGCAATTGAATTATTTTTATTTATTGTATCCACAACTAAATCTTTTTGATTTTCGATATCGGTGGCACCATCTGGAAAAGTTCTTTCTACCTCCGCAGTATCATTGATATTTGTATCATGTTTGGTAGGTAATGGTTCGAGGTATTCAACCAAATTGAATGCTTCTAGCACATCACCAAGATAAGTATTCTTAAAGGCTTCCATCATTGCAATATAGTGTTAGATTATAATGAAGATAAGTAAAGTTTTATTGAATAATAGACAGTTCCTATAATCGATTACATGAAATAAGAAATAAATTACAAGTTGATTTGAATTTTCGCCCTGGTTTATATACAACTGGGGCATGCGTTGCATAACCATTTGAAAAAGTTTATATTTTTCATGATGACTAAGAACTGATCTGAGTTTTGTGTAATGGAAAATTGAAAAATTATTTGCATCACCATCGCAATTGCATTTTCTTTTTTTTTTTTTTGCCTTTTCTGCGGTGCTTTCTCTGGGAGTAGGTGTTCGCCGAATGGATATAAGATGGGAATAGTCGGATTCACTAGTTCCGTGGAGATCTTATTTGCGTTTTCTGTCCGTCAAGAAATGTTAGTCAGCATGAGGTATTTTGCCCCAAATTGGGAGTTTGAAGCCATCGAACAGAGCTCAGGATCAATTAGTTGTTTCAACGAGTGAAAAGGGGATTGTTTATGGTTCAATTAAGATAAATATGTCTGATATATATGCTTGTTACGGAAGAAGTTGGTTGTCTGAAGGATAGGAAACACATGCTCTGTCAATGTGATTAAAGCGTCTTGAGCAGTCAATGCTACGTAACCGATGTGGGCACGTTTTAGATCGCAGTGAAAAAATTTCCCTTTTTTTCTTTTTTTGCAGAAAATTTTTCCGAATGGATGAAAAATATAAGTCGGCCGACTCAAATATTTTTACTACCTGAAAACTATTCATTCAATAGCGCCCAATACCCATAGCTTATTAAAGCCTTCGAAAAGTTATGAACACAATTAAGACGTAATAAAACACCAATTGATTATTACTAAGAGAACATTTAAAAAAATTAAATAATTATTTTGCTAGCAAAGTCGTGTATTAAAATAAGGAAAAATAAGAAAAAGACAGCAAATACTAGGCAAGGTGAATTTATAAACTTATGACAACAGAAAGAAGTTGTCAAAGTTAAAAATATGACATTTGAATATTTATGTAAATGCGAACTTATATATCTATTTCCACACGAAGAAATATTTCCCGTTTATGTAATATTTCAAGCTTTGGATATTTATTTTGAAAGAGATTACTTATTAAACATAGGTATAAAGTTTTTTAAAATTGTGGGAAATTAACATAGTTGCTTTAACTTATATTGACAGAAAAAAATATCTTGAACGCTTATAAAAATCAAATTATTAAACTTTTTAATTGATGTTAAACTTTTTGTCTTGATAATGACATTCGTTAAACGTCAATTAAATTTGGTAATTAAAAGTACTTTTAATGCAGTATTTAAAATTGTTTAATTGGTTTTTCGAATCATGAGAATTAAAATCGAATTCAACATGAATTCCTAGGAGTGCTTGTTGATTATATCTCAATATATAGCGGAATCTAGATAAGAAAAGTCAACAATCAAACAGTTTAATACACAGAAAAAATAATACCTGAATTCTTAAAATGACGTCTTTGTGCACGGTCCATATACAATATTAGCTTTGGCAATTATATATATATATATAACAAGTTCCGTATTACAGAGTTTGGCAGCTGATAACTTCTTCAAGTTTCCACAAAAATTGTTAAATATATATGTGACAACTCACTAATGTTTAGTAAACATGTCAATGGCAACAACCGGTATGATGAACCCAAACGGAAATGCAAAAAGTTGGAAACATTCCATGAAGTAACTAATACACTTCCTTAAAGAATGCCAGAGAAAAAATTGAGCCTAATACTCATTTCCCTTCATTCCGTGGAAAATTAAGTGTACGCTGTTTTCTGTGTATTGCCGTGGAAGAAAATGAACCAATAAAATTAAAACATTCAAAGCCATGGATATCCGTCTTAACAAACCGAACGGAAACCCCTTTCGAAAAGTAAAAAACACTGTATATTTCCACGGAAATCTGCTATTTTTCTGTTTTGACCGTATTTGTCAGCAGCTGTCGTTCCACGGAGAGAAAGCATCGTAGAATTTGTAATCCGTTTTTGACATCAAAGTTTACAAATTGCAAAGAGAGTGGTTTTAGTAATGAAGGCAAATTATATAAAAGATCTTAGATTTACAATAGACAAAAACAAAACTGTTCTTATATATTTATTATAAAATATTCTATAACAAAAAAATTGAAGCAATCACTTATTGTTGAAGCATAAACACCAATTCATTAAATTATACAACAAAAATGTCCATGTCTTCCACAATATCAATATCAATGAATAAAGAAATTACAAATTATTATATTAAGAACATAAATGATATTATATCTTTAACTGTTGTGTCACCAATAAAATTTTTACAAAATAAAACAATTCACAATAATAAAACAACAAATTTAACACAAACTGGACATAATAACAATAATACTGTCATAACAAGATATGACTTGATTAAATTAGCTGAAAAGCAAGATAGAAGGAAGAAAAGTAAGGGAAGTTTGATATAATCTATTCGAACTGATTTTCAATTGAGTCAAATCAAATTGCTAATGTTGTTTATGTTCATGTATAATTATAATTAGTTCAGATTGAAATAATTTTAAAATGTCTATAAATGTTCATAAGTAAGGTAAATAAAATTTTTAAGTAATAATATTCATTATATAGATATAGATAATAACAAATGATACATCATTATACAGTTTAAAAAAACATTGAGTATGAAACGACTTTTCTCTTCAATCTTTCTTGAAATTTTTCTACAAAAAAAATAGTTTTTGTGAACAAAAGTAAAAATTACCTGACATACAGTCAACTTAGCAAGAAAAGACCAACGTCCAACTTTACACAACAAATTAACTATTTTGTATAAAACACTTTTTTTATGAAAAATACGATGAATTATGATTATAATTCCAGCAAAATTATAAGAAAGAAGCAGGTTTTAAATATTTTATGTGCACATATCTATATATAGATCAACCCCATATCAATCATCACTATTCTTATTCCTCGTGGCCCAATGGTCACGGCGTTCGGCTACGAACCGAAAGATTCCAGGTTCGAGTCCTGGCGGGGAAGAATATTAATTTTTTTAACTAAAGTTTAGTCTTATTACCCTGACTTTTGGTTTAATTTTGTTTGCGTACCCTTTTTTTTTCAAATCACTTTTGGAAAAAAAAAAAAATAAAAAAAGAATGTGATGATTGGTTTTTTTTGACGTGATGATTGTTGCACTTTCTTGTCATGGTGGAGAATTGTAGTCAGTTACGAAAATTATGCGTACTATATTTGTGTTTATTTCTAAAAGCACATGTGGTATACTACAGTACGCAGTATTCAAGTTACTCACTTGCTGAGTTGCTCAGTACAATTCGCAACCTCAATAAAAGAAAAAGAAAAAATGCAATTGTTTGTTTACTTTCCAAAACGGAAATTTGATAACTTTAAAATTTATATAAAAGTGAAAAAAAATGTTTTTTCTCTTCATTGTTTATTTGCTATGTCTTCTCAGATGTTGTTCGGGTAAACGTCGGTGTGTGAAAAACGTTAAGGTAAAGTTTAAATCTGTACACTAGTTGATACTTGGAGTGATGGAGATTGGTAAAGGTAGTATACTGCTAAATGATATTATAAATAAAGATGAAAATGAAATACCGCAAGTTGATGTGAAACAAGAATTACCAAATGATATTAGTGGTGTAAATGCTACTATCGATGTTAATGTTACTGCAGATACCACTTCTAGTGATGTTAATGCTAATGCTGTTAATAATGATGAAAATGACTTGAAAATGCAAGAATCATTTTCTAAGATTAAAACACATTTTCCACCAGCAAAGATTAAAAAAATAATGCAAACTGATGAAGATATTGGTAAAGTTTCACAGGCAACACCAGTTATTGCTGGTCGTGCATTAGAATTTTTCATGACAATGCTTGTACAAAAGAGTAGTCAACAAGCACGTGAATTAAATACTAAAAAAATAACAGCTGATATACTGAAGCAAACAATAATGACAGATGAAAAATTCGACTTCTTAAGAGAAAATTTTATGGAAAATGATGAAACGATAGAAGGTGATAATGAATTAGAAAATAATGATTAATCATACCAAATTTTTAAATAAAAAACAATAGACATAACATGGAAAAGAAATATATGTAATGACTAAACTAATGAATTAATTTTAATAATTAGAATGAACTGCTTGGAATGGATAACTACAGGACTCTTTTTTCTTATATTAACGACGCTAATGATAAAGTACGCTTAATGCAAAAACACGAAAAGAATTTGTGGATAATTTTCCAAAAAAGAAAATGTGATAGAACATCAAAATTTATTCAAAATAATTATAAAGTTAAATAATAATGTAAATACTACCATGCAATTAATTTGCAATTATATAATCATTGCAAATAAAAACATTTTGATAAATTTCAATCAGGTTAACTTAATCGATTCATAACCCTATCAACAAACCCTACTCAACTAAATAATACGGACCCTAATAAGGTGTCAAAAAGTCCTAAAAAATGAACAAGAAAAAAATTTTGATAAACGATTCATCTTAACGAGAATTTTATCAAACGAATTTATCTTGAAGAGAAAAACTTTTTTTGACCGAATTGAGTTAAACGATTAAGTATTGAAAAGTTGCATATTTTAATCATCCAACACGATAGCCACATTTGATACGGCCAAAAATATGGAGTTTTGCAATTTCAAGTATGAAAAAAAAGTAGTGCAAACTGAAACATCAGCTGTTGCAGCATCTTTTTTCTGCTTGTTCTCTTTGTCTTCAATTTACCTCTTTTAAGAATAATTTGGTGTACAAAAATTTATTTTTGCAACATCTATGTACCCCTTTAGATAGATTACTACTATATTTAAATTTACTTTTGTGCCTCATTACTATACATAGATAAACTACTCATATAATTTAGTAGTTCTTAAATTATATTATTATATTTGAACATATATTTGTATATACATACACAAGAATCAAATGCACAGTCCTCTCAATTTCAATTTTGGGTTGCAAATAATCAAAACAGCTGATTTTATTAATCAAAATAAACTATTTTTAGAAAAACAATTCTGGAAACTCCTAAGAAATAACAACATTTTTTATATTAAATTACTTCATTTTATTTCATTCCACTCCATAAAGATTATTAAAATTTTTTTGGTAATATTTTAATATAGCTTTTTATTTTTTTTTTGCCTTCTGCAATTTGTTTGTTTGCTTGTTTTTCTTAGTGGATTAACAACTTTTCTGTAACTGAATTTTCGTGTTTTCGAAGTTATTTTTTCTTTTCTGATAGATTTCACATGAATAAATTTCAAAATTTAATCACAATCCTTTTCGCCTCAAATTTTCCTTAATTTTAATTTCAAATTATTCGTATATTAAGACTACATTCGTTACATTTTATAACACACACATACACAAAAAAAATACCTTTTTGACAGATACAATCTTTTTTCGTCTTATAGATTTCAATTCAACTTTATTTTACATATTTATGTTTGATCTTTATTAGTTATAATGGCAACAACAAATCAATTTAATTTCCAGAGTTTTAATAATTCTGTGAATTGTTCAAATACATCAATACCAAGATCAAATTCAACCTCTGATTTATATATTTCAAACAAAAATAATTTGCAAAGATTAAACTCAATTAGTAACAGATCAAGAAAAAAATTACCTATAATTAATTCAAATATTCAAAAAAGATTTAATAGTAATAATAATAATAACAATATTAATGGTTCAGATAACATTAGTATGAACAGTTTCTCAATGAATAACGATACGAGCATGGATAACAATAGTATTGCTAGTATGAATCAGAGTTTAAATACAATTAATTATTCAGAATCAAATTTACCACATAGAGTAAATGCTAAGCCTCAACATAATCAGCCTCAACATTTTTTTTCGAATAATAATTACAACTTCAATAATGGTATTAGCAATAATAATAATAATATTAATAGTAGTAGTTATAATATAACTGATAGAAATAATTTCAAAAGACACATTAAAAGATCAAATACTTTCCACTCAAATTATAATAATATTAGTTCTCATTCCATAAATAGTAATAATAATAATAATAATAATAATAATAATAATAATAATAATAATAATAATACAAATGCAAATATGACTACAGCTACTATGAATATGGGGATCAATAATAAAGTGAACAACAACCTGAATATGAAAAGTAGTATTAGAAGGACCAATACAATAAATTATCATATGATGAGTAGTGGTTATTCTAACAACGATAATAGTTTTGACAGTAATCTTAATTATGGAATGAATAGCGGCAACAACATGAATAATCATATGAATAACTACCCACAATATAGACAACAACATTATCGTTCAAATCATAATTACAATCAAGGTTTTAATAATAATATAAACAATAATAACAATAATAACAGTATGCATAAATTTAATAATAACCAACATTTTAATAATCAAAGTCATCAGAACAGTAATCAACAAATAAATAACTACAATGGTCAAGTTCATAATGGTGGCCGTATTCAAATATATTCTAAAAGGGTTCAAAATAATAGTAATCAAGTGCAAGATATCTTAAATAATTCAAATCATTTAAATCACTCTCATCATAATCGATATATTTCCAATCATTCCCAATTCGATCATTCTTATAACAATATTAATAAGATTAATAACAACAATAATACGAACAATAATTTGAACAATAGTAACCCCAATATTAATAATCATAACAATGATACTTTCAACAACAACAATACTACCAATAGTAGTAATAACAACAATAATAGCAACAGCAGTATGTATCAAAATATTCCAATGAGAAATCCTCAAAGAGCATTCAACAATAATATACCACAAGATAAAGTCCATAAAAGTAAAAGCATTAACGTAAATAGAATGAAATCAAATTTAGATAGAATGAATACAATTAAAGATCAGCAAAACACCAAACAAGAAACATATCTGGTTAATGGTAAGTTACCTGAAGTTACTACAATTTCTAATTATGAATCACATCAAAAATTAAAAAAGGATAAGCAATTAAGTGAAGAGAAGAAGACTAATAAAGATAGTTTTAATAATCTTTTCCCTACTTCAAATTCCATTGCTTCACAAATGATTAATAGTACAAGTTCCATTAATAAAAACAATTCAGTAGTCAACAATAAGAAAAAACTATCATCATATCAAATTCAAAGATTACAAATGAGAAAAGAATTTAACTTTCCAAATGGTGAAAAGTTTACCCCAAGAAGATTTTTTATACCAAATGATAAAAATGAATCCATGGTTATTAAGGATAATGCAAACAATAAAGAAGATAGCGAAAAGAATATAGTTCAAAACAACAATAACAATGATCCAAATAAAAATATCAATTTCAGTAAATCAAACTCAACATTTTTGCTTACATTAGATACCCCTGATCCTTCACCTGTGCCAACACCTACATCAATTCCTGTTATTCAGATTAATGATATGGATGTCAGTGATTCAAAAATAAGTACTTTGAATGATAATGATAATAACAAGAAGAAAAATTTAGTAAGATCAAATTCAAAAAAGTTTGGTTCATTTATAAAGAGAATGTTACCAAGATCAAAATCTAAAAGTGACAAGAATTCTTCAGTTGGTAAAGACTTACTGAAAGAGAAAAACGTTTCTGAACCAAATTGTAATGTTGATAACTCAATAGGCAATGACTTTTCATTTGAAACAAGCTTTGAATCGGTTGGTAATAATTTCGCGGTTGATAATAAAAGCAGTAAAAATGGTAACAATAGTGATGAAAATTACGATGGTTCTAGTATAATTGATACGTATTCTAACACATCGATTATGGCTAGTTTAAACAAAGAAAACAGCAATAATATTCCAACTAATCTAGACGATGTTGACTTGAATGATAATTTCAGTTTCGAAAAGGATTTGCTTGATAAGATTAATAGTTTTGAGCTTAGTGATGATGCATCATCAAACAACGATGACAATAAGGTTTTTGAGGAAGATGAAATTAATGATGACATTTTCGAAGACACATTGTTTAATTCAAAAACTTTACCAACAAGATTACAAAAAAAATGGGAAATTGTTCATATTAATGATAAATCAATAAGTTCTATAAATTCTTCTTCATCATCTTCTTCGTCATCATTAACTACCCATTCCACTTCATCTATGGCCAACAAACATTATGATACGCCAAATTCGAACATTTCATCTTTTTCAAGTAAATGCAAATCAGTAAGATTTGGTAATGAAATTTTTGTCAATGAAACTTTCGCCCCTGAAGAATACGATAGAACAGAATTTGATGATCTCAATGATAACGATGATGGTGGAAATAAAAAGAAATCTTCGATTTATGGTGATTCTTTGTTGTATGATGAACAATTTGGATTTTTAAGAGAAGTAAAGTTTGAAATGAATCAATTTAAAAGAAACGAGATGCTAGTTCATGTAAATAGTATTCCCTTTACTCATTTTTTCAGATAGATAGATTTTTTATTTTGAAAAAGACTATTAATAGGTTTAAAAATTTTATATAAGATTCTTAAATAAAATATTTTATGTTTCAATTTTAGTATCTTTTGATTTTTATTGATTGTGTGGTTGTTAATTTCGAATAGTTTGAAAATAAAATTTTAAACCATTTTTTTTCTTCTTTCGTATCAATTATTAGCATTTTAGAGATTCTACCAATTTGAAATTGATCCATATAATTGATGAGATGCGGTGGGTTGAAATGTACCCATAACAGGTGTGTTATTTGTATTGTTTCTTGACTTACCTATATTTTGAATTACATTGTAAATTATTATATTACTATATTGTATATTATTTTCTCTATAAATTTTAAATGTGAATTAAAATAAATCCTCATAGTCCTAAAATAACCTCTGAACATAATTTAATGGAATTTATGTATGTTTAATATTAGTTCCTATTCAGTAGATTTATTTCCTTTTATTTACTTATTTGGCTATTTAACCTTAACTATAGTTATTCTAAAATTATGATTGCCAATATGGTAATTCATCTAATTTTAGGTTCCAGCAATAATACTAATATTCAAGTTTTATTTTATTAAATGGCTAGTGATACAATGAACTAAATCAGCAACATTAAGTACTTTTAGAAAATTTGTTTGGTTGTTATAATTTGTATTTTTTTCCTTTTCAAACTTAATACCAAATCTTTAAAAAATTTTAAAAACAATTTATAAAAATTTAAGTTTTTTGTTCAAAAGACTAACCTAGTGTAAAACTACTTCTCAGTAATTAAAAACCATATCGGTATTATTTTAGTATTTTTAAAATAAACTTAAAGTCAAACAAAATAGAGAATAACCAACATTTGCAACTATGAAATAGAACATTTATTATTAGGATTCCAACACAAAATGTAGTAATTTATTCACAAAATTAATTTAGGTTAAAGTAAAGGAATTCATAATATTTAAAGTGCCAAAATCAACGTTAACCACACACAAGCTGCCTTTTGAATATTTGTCTCTGTGTTTTTATAAATCCCTAAAATGTTTTTATTTTAAAAATTAAAAGCAAAAGCAAAAAAATATCAAAAGTTCCAAATTTCTTTCTTAAACAACTAAAATAAACATGGTAAATTGAAGATAATGTTTGACATTGAGCTAATTGGTCTTAAAAAGTAATAAAGAAAAACTTTTAAGTTATGCACGTGAAAACAAAATAAAATAAAGTATGTGAGTACTTTTTGACTTTTAACAATGGTTTTGTGGTCTAGTTGGTTATGGCATCTGCTTAACACGCAGAACGTCCCCAGTTCGATCCTGGGCAAAATCATTATTTTTTTGTTTGAATCAGCTAGTGTCGTAAATGTTTCCGGACTGCAATAGAGAAAGTTTCTTTACGTTGTTGAGAAAAACAAACTATATTTTTAAAGTTTTATTCTATTAATAATTTACCGTTACTATCTTGTTAGTATTGTCATTTTTAACATAACCTTTCTTTAATCTTTATTTTTGTTTCAAGTCCTCTATATATTTATGTTTTGATATAACATAATTACTATTGGCCACATTAACATTGGTTGGCACATTAACATTGGTTGGCACATTAACATTGGTTGGCACATTATCTTGAACGCTCATATTTACTTATAACTATATTCGTTGTTCCCCTTAATACATAACATACATAAACTACATATCATATATCGTATCTTCTTTTATATGATTAAGATTAGAAATAATATAGACTTTATGCCGTGTTTGTTTGTCGGATGTTAAACTCCTCAATAATTACGCTATAATATCATTTATACTAAAAAATGATTCAGCTCATTTTATTTGAACTTTTCTTTATCGAGGAGAAAATTTATTATAAAATATTAGTTGACATAAAACACTTCATTTGAATTTTTCACAAATCTTTGGTTAGACATGATTTCTACTGCCGAAACGCTATTTTCTAGTTATTTTAAGTACACTTTTTAAAAAACAGCACGTACTTTGATAATAAGGCACTTGATTTTGGTAATACTTAAATGCAATTTATTAAGACTATATAATTGCCAATTTTATATATCCTTATAATTCTTTTAAAACATTTAACCCTCTAAAAAAAAAAAATGGATTCCATTTATGCGTCATTTGTTTCGGTTAGAGCGTTTAAAGAAGTATTTAAAAATACTAAAGTTCAATTATGTTTAGCAATCGTTATTGAAAGAAATTTTGAATTCGGCTATACAGAACTATTTACTCAATGTCATATATTTGATTCATTATTTTAAGCTTCAGAATCTTCATCTGCTTTTGAATGATGTTCATGTGGTGACCACATAAAATTATTAACCCCAAAATTTGCAGCAACTGGACTGTATATGTCATTTTGAAAGATTCCACTACTATTATAATTCTCAAACTCTGCCTTTGAATTAGAATTTTGAAATTTGTTAACTTCATACATCTCTGATGTGTCATTAACACTTTCAAATGGATTAGTAGGTGTGACAATATCAGTTGGATGCTTGTCAACAAATTTACTCTTTTGTTCTAAATGATATTTCCATCTAGTGACTATCATATTTAAAACATCTACATTTCTTTCATTATCCAAATACTTGTCAACTTTGTTTAAATTATACAAATAACGAACATATTGATCAATTCCTAAACAATCACGAGGATTGTATGTTGTATAAAGAGGAATAGTTTCCAATAAACTACTGAACTTAATTGAACCATTATAGCCGTTGGTGTACATCATTTCTTGAACAAATCTGCGATAGTGTAATCTTCTTTGAATCATCTTTACCTTATTAATTGTATCTAATTCTGCATTTAGTCCCTCATAATCAATCTTAACATCATAAGGTTCATTAGGATTAACTTCCATGTAATTTTTCACTAGATTTTTAATCGTCAATCGACCTTCCCAAATCTTGAATGAAAATGTTCCGTCAAATGAGTGCATTAAACGAGGTAGTAAAGAAAATTCTAATTCACCTATTCCATCTATATCAAATTCAGACCAGGCATCAGTGTATTTTCGGATTTCTGTTTTGTTAACCGCAGAGTCACTGCCACCTCTTCTATACACATAACTGAAATTACCAATAACTAAAGATATAAACATATTCATGAAAATATACATAGATATGATATTCCATGATATTAACAGCATATAGGCATATATTGGAGAACCACAATCACTATAGCCAGAGTCATAATCAGTGTAGCAATATGGTTTTTCAAGTGTGAAATCGTCCATTATATAATTCCAACCTTCACCAAAACTACATTTGAATAGAACAATCAATGTTTTTATTGTGGTTCTGAAATTAATGTTATTGGTTGTATTTGGTCCTAGTCTAGTTAAACCAAAAATCTGATTTAAAGCCATGGCATAAACTAGAAACAGGATACCCCAAGTATAAATCAATGATAATATAGGCGGCAAACTTGCTGTCGCCGTCTCTAACAATTCTAATAACATATCACTTTGTGGAATCACAAATAAGAAAATCAGTAAGTTGCAAAAGTCTTTCATATTATGAAACCATGTGTGGACATTAGAAACTGAAAATGAAGCAACCATCAAGATGAAAGCTGAAAAAAGAATCAAAAACCTTACACGACTCCATAGACTATTCATATACAAGTATAGCCCTTGACCATACAAACTCAAAAATTCTTGAAGCAGTAAAATTGTTATCGTGCATGTAAAAAAAATAGTGTAAAATTGCTTAAAAGTATCCTTATCTGTATAAAATGTACTTAGCAACAAACAGATGTGCACATACAAAGTAATTTGAAGGAAAAAAGCATAATAAAAGTTGTCTTTGCCAACTGCAATTCTATAAAAAAAGCGTCTCCATTTTGACAATTCAAAAAAGTTGGGAACTGCTTTTGGTTTAGCTTGGGATAACAATTTTTGAGATTCTAGCCATGCCTTTTCTTCACTTGTGTAGTAGGCGCTTCCGGTAGTTTCTGCATAATTGTTAATAATGAAAGAAATAAACAAATTCAAAATAAAGACCATACTCAGAAAGTTAAAAAGAATCATAAAAATGGCATTTGCAGGATGCTGTAGGTCAGAAGCAGGTGTCCCAACACCAGTGCTGTTCATTAAATTAGTAAGTAAATCAACCCAGTTTTAACCTCTAAAGAAATTATTTCATATAATGATTTTAATGATGCTACGAACGTATCAAAATAAAGATATGGCTGTGAATATACTCTAGGCATCAAAATGTTCCAGTTATCTACTGCGGTCGTAAATTCACCATAACACTGACCAATTCCAAGGTCTCCATCGTTACATACTCCCAATTTACCTCTAAATAATCCAATACCCCACACAGTGAATGGAAGTAATAAGGTAAAAGAAACCAATGCTGCTTCAAAGATTTTTCTACTACCTTGAAACATCACCATTGTGAATGTTTGCTGAGCTGTATTACTTACAGTCAAACATCTAAGAGCTCTCAACGCTGATATTCCTCTAAAAATTCGAGAAAGATTACCATTGTTTCTCACATATGATATGAAATAAATCCACATTGAGGTTAAAACTAATGAATCAATACTATTCCATGGATTCCTAAGATACGCATTAGGAGTGAATAATAACCCATCCGCAACTGTCTTAACGATAAATTCAACTGTAAATAAAGAAATAAATGTTGAATCTAAAAATAATGGCCAATCATAAGTTTTGATGTTTTTACTCTTTCTGTATAGAGGCGTAACATAACATGTAGTTACAACCAATAAAATAGTTAAAAGGGCGTAAATAAACACAAAAATGTCCCTCTCAATCCTCTTGAAATACAACCTATCATTGAACACGTCTGTTTCGTCGTCATAGAAGCGAATTCCGTCGGTTCTCTTACCGTAACTTGAAGGTACCAACCTTTGACAGAATCTTCTGAATCTGTGACTAGGTGGAAACAAAAAATATGAATAATTGTATGATGGATGTTTTTTTAGATAACTTATTTTTTCCTCTTCATATTCATTCAATTGTAGTATATACGATTTCCCTTCAATATTAACAGTCTCTGTGAAAATCACTTCAGGTTTTTTGTTGAAAGGATTATCTGAAAACATTTTAATAGCAAACGATGGAATCGAAAAATCGGTGTATTTTTTAACAAATCTACCAATTTTTGTTGTTGGTTTATTTTTTGTCGTTTTAGGTTTCATATCTTCGGCAATTTCATCCATGTTATAGGCAATGTTCATGATTGCTGTACCTCTCATTAAAAATTGTTTAAAATCCCTTGAGTCAGTTTCATTCTTACTTTTAAAAAAATTTCTTCTTATGCGCTGAATTAATGATGCATGTGTATACTCTTTAATTTTCTGTGGGTAAATGTATTTCAAGTAGTGCTTGATTTGTAAAACACGTTTTTTGTTTTCATCAACTTCCATACTCTCAGAGATTAAAGCAATGAAAATATTAAGAATAACCGAATTTGATAAGACGAACCATATAATAAGAAAAACTGATACAAAAAACGCAGAAGAAATGTTAGGTGAGTACTGCTGAAGTGCATAAAGTATGTCAGTCCAGTTCTCAGTAGAACCAATGATGAAAAGAGAAATGAAAGTGTTCGGTAGTGAGTACATTGCAAAAGGATGATCTGATTTTTCATCAGTGGTCATCATACCTTCACAAAATATTGCTATTATAACTGCTACTAAAAATGTAAAAAAGAAGTAAAACGATGTCAGATTCCAGATCATGACACCATTTTTCAATATTGATTTCCAAAGATTATTAATAAAAGGTAACCACATTACAATCCGATAAAATCTGGTTATTTGAAAAATAGAAAGCCAGAAATAAACGTCAGAAATTTTTTTTTTTACAGCTAAGGAACTGATTACCAAAGTAATTATGGAGTTAATCAAATCATAGATATAGGACCATTTTGTTAGAAATTTCCATGGATTTGGGATATGTAGAGCTACTCTTAATATAGATTCTAAGAACAAAGTGATTGAAATTCCTCTATCTACCAAGTAAAGTCGATGGATATAAGCATCAGTTGATTCAATAGAAATGCATGCTCTGTGTATGAAATCAGTCAGAATTAAAACTCTGAAAATCCACTCAAACTTTCTATACCACGCTAGGCCGACTTTTGACCAATTTGGCATTTCGGTAGAAGAAGCCTTTACTTGGAAATACTTCCAATAACCTCGTGTAAAATTAATTATGAAGCTTTCATCTATGTGATTTTCCAGCCTTTTTTTAGTATGTTTTTCGTAAGCCAAATCATACGATGAGACTAATACGGCAATCAATAAATTCATCATCCAAATAGTTAAGACAAAAATACTAACAATGTAAAATAGAGAAGCTGCCATTTCGTCTGAATCCATCGTATAATACATTAGATCTGTAAAAGTATTTGCACTCATAACAATAAAAACCAACTCCATTGAATTAACAAGGTTATCAAAGCTAATTCTGCCATTGAATGGATTCGCATTAGATATGCATTTTGAATTTTTGGGACATAAAAAGCCCTTGGCAGCAGGACCAGAAGATCCATCAGCAAATATGTATGGTAATTTTTCGCCCGTATCTGCATCTAGATGACCACCACAAAACTGCATATCATATTGGTAAGTATCATTCGGATCATTTGGGTTGATCCAAACACATCTACGTCTTAGAGAACCTTGAAAAATGAAAACACCCAAAATACCAAAAAAAATCCAAAAATAGACAAGCATTGAACTAACATTGACTAGTTGTGGTATACCATATTTAAGTGCTCTTAAAATCGAGGATATACCTGTATCTGTATTAACTAAGTTTAAAATTCTGAAAGCAGCAAGTGGTTTGAAAACTCTTATACCAGTAGTTTTATCGTAGCCTTTGATTGAAACAAATAGACCTAACCAAAAGCAAAAAGTGGAAACCATATCAATTCTATTCCAAGATGATCTTGCAAACGCTCTTGGGATGTCGAATTTGGACTTTTTGTTACTACTAAAGTCATTTAAATGAACAGATTTATTAGTAAGTTCCCCCCGTATAAGCTTATGATTATGGTCATCTATTGGAATTTTGAATGGTAAAAACTGTTGAATAAATTCGCTTCCGTATTTTTTCGTTAGTTTTTGATAAAGTCCTACAATCCCTATTCTCTCAAAAATGGTTATATATTTTCTACCATATGCCCGAAACATTTGTGAATCATCCCAAAATCCAAATGCAATAATCTTAGTTATATCATGCAAAGTGAAATAAAAGAATAAAATAAATATAATATAATCTTCCCAGCTATGGAATCTGTATAGAAAGTCTAAATTTGTTGGATTATACGTTCTATAAGCTAAAAATACTGTTAACAGTGTTAGTAGAAATTGATAAAAAACTTGATATGAACTTTTCAAATGTATTTCTGCGAGTTTCTTTCTTATTATGTTATCTGGTGGAATAATTGAGAGCGAATTACCGTACAATAGAAGAGGCTTTCTTTTTTTCATAAAATTAGATCTATCAAAATCAGGTAACTCAATTGATTCTAAACTGGCTAGTAATTCATCTGATTTAACATTTACATCATCGAGTTTTATTTCATCATCTGATTTAACATTATTATTATTCGTGTTTTTATACCTTTTAGTTTCATCTAAAGTTTCCTCCTCAGGAAACAATGAACCTTCCCAGTGTATGTTGTCTTTTGACCTTGAAGCACCTGTTGATATACCAATTGAAGTTAAAAAGTTTTCCGGCATACCAGATGGGTGCTCACTTTCTTGGTCCAATTCATTTTTAGTATCTTGACCATCTTCATCAACCTTTGGATTTAATTGAGGTAACCAGGCAAAACCCTTATCATCTATAGCAGTTCTAAAACCATTCTGAATATCTTCAAATTCATCCATGTCATCAGCAGCAATCAAAGATAAAACTTTTGCTGATCTTGATGGTTGTTGCGGACTCACTACACCACGACTGTTTACCGATCTTGATCTTGATCTGGAGTTAGATATTAATGAATGGCGATTACGTGACCTTATCCTTCCTTGTCTATGACTATTGCCACTATGATCCTTAGAAGTCGGAGATGTAGTAAAAATACCAGATCTATCGGACTGACTTCTATCACCTCCTGATATATTAGAAACTCGTTCAGCCGTCGAACCATTGTCGCTGTGGAATACAGTTTTTAGTGAAAGTTTGGAAAACTTATTTGTATTGGACGAAGCAGTTTTATTTTTGAAGATCTCAGCCATTCTTGAATTATTGTTAGTTGAAGTTGTATTTTCACCAGCATCATTCGAATGATCTTCATGTCGTAGTTCTTCAAAATCCACTATAGCAGAAGAACTTTCATCATTTTGAGGTGGTGATATACGCAAAGAGGGTACTACTGGTGGCGCTACTCTGAAATGATCTTTGCTTGATTTCGGTGTCAGTTCAAAGGGACTTGTCAATTTTCTTTGGTCTGAACTCATATCTCACTAGTTAATGGTTCCAAATGATTGATAGAATGGTATATTTTTCAAGCGAAAACTTTCAATTTAAATTATTATTAGCTGTTAATTAAATGCAAACAAGATTAAATGTCTTCATAAAGTTATTTATAGAATTTTGTTAATTTAATTTGAAAAAATTTATGAATCTCAGCTCTCGATGAGTCGTTACATTTTTTGGCCACAGCACATATACAATGATACCAGTGACCATGGCAGTACCCAACTTGCGGTTGGGATGGAGCTAGCTTCACATGACTTGCTAGTCTTGGCTGTCGTTACAACTTCAACAATGAAAGAAATTGATTTAAAAGAACCATATAAAATTATTGGTTCTAATAGTAATGATAGCTGGCAATTTAATAATATAACCAACATTTCTCTCATTAAATTTGTTGCTCCGAATTTACACATGATGCAATTTTTTTCTCTAGAGCCCATCAATTTAACTTTACTTGAAAGTGGATTAAATACTGAGGAATTTACTGAAAATAATAATTCAAATTTGCATAAATTAATGAATTATGACAGTTACCAAGTACAAGATTTGCAATTTAGAAATTCTATTGATGCTATAAATTTGTACTATGATCACTTTAATAAACTTACCGAGGAGTATCAAATGCTTAATTCGAATAAGAATAGTTACTCAAAATTATGGGCCAAAATATCAGTGATAGAAACTTTAGCAAGGCAAACTTATATTTATAAGACATTATGTACTATATCTTGTTTGGTAGTAATGATGATCTGTTCAATAACTAATCAAATTTTAAAATTAATTAATAATTTCAATTTAACATTTAAATCAATATCAATTACTGTCAGACAAGTTGATTTGAGATGTAGACAAATTTGTTATTTTCCATTCCAGTATATAAAGATTTACGGAAAGAACTATTTTGGGGAAAGTTGTGATGCCATGGAAGCTAAAAATGCCATGTTTCGTATGAGAGAATTGCCTTGTAAAAAATACCCAGATTATATTAGATTTTATAACACTGTTTGGTTAATTATTAATGACATATCATTTGGTTTAATATTTAGTGCTCTGTTATTAGAAAAGAAAACTTTACTAGCCTACTGGTTACATACAAATTTAAGATATTTTCTATATGAGTCAATTAGATTTGTTACTATAAAATTAAGCGATAATCCTATGGGAATTAAATTAAATAGTGAATTAACTAAATTTATTAGTGATGTTTCACTTTGGATAATTGATTTTAACTATGTTTATGTTATTGAACCAATAACTGAGACTGATCGTTTAAAACAGATAATTAGCGTCATTTCATTTGTTATGTTTTGTATGGGCGCTACATTTGGTATCTCTATACTAATTGATTTATTTTCGTTATTGACAATACATATATTCATATGTTATCATATTTTACATAGACTATATTCATGGCAACTAAATATAATATCCAGCTTATATTATCTGTTTTGTGGTAAAAAGAATAACAAATTACGTGGAAGAATCGATTACCATTTTTTTGAAATTGATCAGTTATTGATGGGTACTTTATTATTTATCATTTTAGTTTATTTGATACCTTCCATGTGGTTATTTTATATCACTTTCACAATAATGCGATTACTTACTATTTATTTAGAAATAATATTAGATTCAACAGTGACAATGTTGAACCATTTCCCACTTTTTGCACTACTGTTAAGATTGAAGGATCCTAAGAGATTACCAGGTGGTGTGACAATTGATGTAGATAGGAAACATGGGTCTATGTTAGTATTGAAAAACAATCCTATAAAAATTAGCTTACTATTCAAACCACTCCTTTTATTAATGGATAAAATTACAAGCACCTTTTTTTCATTTAAAACAGCATTGAACATAATAAAAGGTAACACAATTCAATTGAACAGAAATGAATTATATTATATGTTATTTTCATCATTACCCACCACTGATAGCGTTCAATTCGATCGTAAAAACTATATACGGTTATTGAATACCGTTGTTAGCGGTCAATAAATACAAAAGAATTATTGATTATGTTGATATATACATATAACTGAGACGTCAACCGTACTTAAATTACTCATTTCTTATAGTCTGATAATTAGATTGCTTGTATAAATCATGAATTCTGTAATAACTAAATCTCTTGAAGAGAAAGTTAATAATTCATATATTAAGTTTTGTCTAATTTGCAGTATCAATTTTGAAACTATAATGTACAAGGTTATCTTTGTGTTCTTTAAGCAGTTTTTTTAATCTTGACATTTATATCATAGAATTGACCGAATGATTGAAAAGAGCTCATTACGTAAATTGTTCGCAGTATGACGCGACAATTTCTGATTTAAGGTTTGAATCAAATATTCATGACAACCGAACCGATGTATGTTTTGAAGCCTAATCACTATTTCTAAGAAAGAAGTTAAGTTTATGAATATGAATATATATATGTACATATGAATTATTTGATATTGTACTTTAAATTAAAGTCTACAATACGATTGATAAAATGTATGAGCACTAGTGATAGATATTTTCTGATACATTTTTATCATACTAGTGTACCTTGATCAACATTAACTGTGGAAAACACTCATTTGCGCTTTCCTTTCTTAGTTTTTTTATCAACAATCTCATTCTTCTTAATCTTTTTGGGAGCTCCCTTACCCCTTCTTTTCAATGATTCAACCTTATTCAATCTATATTCTTCATCAGGATCTACAAAATTAGTTAAAGGGAATAATGTCTTCAAGTTACTAAAAGTTAGAAAGTCTTTGTTACCATAGTAACTTGCTAACGTCGGGCCTTTTAACCTCTTGGTTAAGAACTTTGTACCATCTCTTACGTTATTAGGATTAAAGTTTTGATTAAATATACTTGCTGATAGTTTATATAATTTTAATAATCTTTGTTTATCTAACATCTGTTTATTAAAGGAATCTGTTTATAATAAATGCTTTTTTTCTTTATCAAAAAGAATTAAATAAAAAGGAACAGATGGGAATTTCCGAAATAAATGCTGCAATCAACAGTCATGGAGATGAAATTTTCAACTCCAATACCCCCTTGTCATTGCACTGAACAAGGTTACACCTATAAATTACATGTAGCACCAACGTAGTACCCCCATGCACACATTGTTTTATAGTTACATCTGAATTTTTTTTTTGATCAAAGCAAACAAATAGGCATAGTTTTCCCCACAGACGTCAGCATATTGCAAGCTATTTTTTGAATAAACCATATATATATTATCGTTATCATTATGAAAACCACACGATTTGGATTCTTGGAATTTTTTATCTTGTTTCCTTTTCGTTTACTTCTAGCTCTGTAAATGAGAGGCGCTAATGTTGTAAGATAACAATAACCAAACAAAAGCCGCTTGGCATATATCTGATCTATAACGTATCGTGATACATGTAATATTGAATTCTAATATATACAAATATTTAAATAATATATAAATTAAAATGCATTGATAAAGTAATTAAGAGATTGATATAAGAAATAAAAATGAATAAACTAAATCGAATTTAAATTTAAATCAAATCAAAACAATTACCATTCAGCAACAGCATCAGTGTTTTCTTCAGCCCATTCGGAAGCACCAGTTTGTTCTTCAGTGGTTTCTTCAGCAACTTCTTCGGTGGTTTCATCAGCGTTGGCAGCAGCAGCTTCTTCAGCAACTTGTTGTTCAACTTCTTCTGGGTTTCTGTAGAAGTATAAATCTGGCATGATAGACCATGGTTGAGTTCTATCGACTAAAGCACCTCTTAATCTTAAGACTTCTCTAGCTAATAAGTACCAGATTAAACCAATAGAGTGCTTACCTCTGTTGTTACATGGAATAGCAACATCAACATATTCAGATGGGGAATCTAAATCAGTTAAGGCAATAACTGGAATGTTAACATAAGAAGCTTCCTTGATGGCTTGAGCATCGGATCTTGGATCAGTAACAATGATTAATCTTGGTTCTTTGAAAGATCTAGTGATATAATTAGTGAAAGAACCTGGAGTGAATCTACCAGCAATAGCAGTGGCACCAGTGTGAGCAGCAAACTTTAAAACAGCTCTTTGACCGTAAGTTCTAGAAGAAATAGCAACAATATCTTCAGCATTTGGGATAGCAGCAATAATTCTAGCAGCTAAGACAATCTTTTCCCAAGTCTTACCAACGTTGATAACGTTAACACCATCTGGTCTAGCGGCATGAACGTATGGTTCTTGGTGAACTTGAACGTTTCTAGCACCTAAGTGGGTGTTAGCAGCTAATAATAATTGGGCATCTTCTGGAGTTAAATCAAAGGACATCTTTAAATATATTGGTCTTTTACTCAATTGATCGATTAAATTTAATTAAATACTAAAAATCAAGTACGCAAACTTATGGCTATTATGAATTGAAGTTGAATTGTAGAAAATTTGAATTTTCCAATATTGATGATATCGCGAAAAATTAACCAAGGTAGACAATAAGATGCGTTGGAACCTCACGGGGAGTCCGGGCGGGGATACAAAAATTACTAGAAGGGCAACCGCTACTCGTGTTGGGGATCAGGCCTTGCAAAAAAAGTTGCTTTACCAGACCTTCTTTCTACACGAGAGAACATATATAAAAGGACGAACTTCTTCGAAAAACTGAAATCAAAAAAGTTTCTAAAAACGGAATTGGAATATCCAAAAAAATAAAAAGCAGAAAAACAAAAAAGTAAAGAGGAAAATGTACGGCTGCAAAACTCGCTTTGATAGTCAACCCCCAGGAAATGAGGCGCAAACTAGAAAAAACGAAAAAAAGAAAAAATAATTGCATTTATCTTGTAAATTCCCAAAATAGAAACTTTCCCATGGAGTAAGATTCATTATTGGTAGCCGCAGAGGGCATGATTGATTAAACGAAAATACAATTAAAGCAACTGCGCTATGTAGTCATGAAGCAATTTCCAACTTAGGAAATTGAAGCAAGCCCCTGCTGACAACACTATCTTATTTATTATCATCCATACAGGAAGCAATTATGAAGTCTGAATGATTGCTAAGCCTTTCTTTATATTGATTAATGTTACTTATTCTTGTTAAAATTTTGATTTCATTGCTTTACCTAAAACGGCGCAAGCTTTTATTGTTTACTTCGAAAAACTTAAAAAGCTTAAAATGTGGAGATTGAAAAAAAAACTAGCCTTCATATAAATATTGAAGCATTAATTTCATTCAATATTAACAACTTCCTCTTTTCATATAGTTGTTCTTTTATATTATATCACTAAAATAGATATACCACTTCAACGCTGAACACAGTTTTTATTATAATACAATCATGAGCACTACAACTATATCTTTGATAGAATCTCCAACTATTAGATTAGCAGCAGTCGCAAGCACAGATGCATTCGAATTATATCGTTATGAACCAACAATGGGTGCATCTGGTCTTTTTGCTGCACTTTTTGCGATAAATATGATAGCTATGATTCTTTTACTAATTAAAATCTCCAACTCATCAAAGGCAAGAATTAATTCTTGGGCTAACATTGTGGATTCTACTGGTATAAGATTTTTTTCTGTAGATAAACTAGCTGGTGCATATATCCCTATGATTGTAGGTACGGCTGTAGAAGCTGGTGGTTATATTGCTCGTTGTGTTTCTGCAAATAATAAAACCCAAGTTGGGCCATATGCTGCACAATCTGTTTTATTATTAATTTCCCCAACATTATTTGCTGCATCAATTTATATGTTATTTGGTAGAATGGCCACACTTTTGTTTGCTGAAAAAATTATGATTATGCCTGCAAGATATAATACTACAATTTTTGTCACTGGTGACGTTTTCTCATTATTGTTACAAGCTGCAGGCGGTGGTTTAATGGCAAGTGCCAACTCAACAAAGACTGGGTCTAATATATGTGTTGCTGGATTATTTTTACAAATTGCATTCTTTGGGTTGTTTATTATTAATGAATTCGTATTTTACTTTAGAGTTTACAAAATTGATTCTGAAGTACCAAAAAGGTGTAAATCATGGAAATGGTTGAACGTTATCATGCTTGGCGGTAGTTTTTTAATTTTGATCAGATCTATCGTAAGAGCGATTGAATTCATTGAGGGTTTTAAAGGTTTTATCATTTCCCATGAATGGTTTCTGTATGTGTTCGATGCCTTACCAATGTTTGCATTCACTTTATTATTTACAGTAATCATGCCATGGTTTAATATTTTTATTGTTCAAAGTGATTCAGTAGACATTCAAGTGCATGGTCACTTAAGCAAATCAAACGGTTCGGCAGGTGAAAATGGATATTATATGGAAAACGACAACAATGAAGATGATAATTACGGATATAATGATACTAAATATGAATCAAAGGAACAATATGATGTATAGACGGTCAACATTAAATCCAACTTAGAATATCTCAAATTAAGTTCGTCTCATCACGTCCATTTTTGTATATACAAACAAATAGAAATAAATTTTATAAATAAAATTAGTAATCAACTTAAAAATGTTTTAATAATTTTATATCTTTTGAAAGCATGAGTACTGCTTTACTTTACATTCTTGTTTTTTGAATTGCTGAAATGCAAAAGGCTGCTGCATGGTTAAAATAATCAAACAAAGTAAAAAAAATAAAATGAAGTAGTATGCTCAAACATAATAATTGGACACATCTAAAATTTTTTTGTTTGAGTGTTTTGACACTCTTAATTAATTGATTATATTTTAAAAAGAATTGCGGCTGGATTTGCCTCCTTTGTTCAAGCAGGCCATCCGTAAACGTATACCTTTCCGTCTGATCTCAATTTTAATTGTTTTAAGCCTATTTAGTAGCATGCATCTTTTTCCAAATAAAAGGTCGTACAAAAGTTTTTTTCTTTTTTGAATCTTCGAAATTTTTCATTTTTGGCAAGATGAAAAATCGTGTCGCAATTTTAGTTGGCGTATCTTTTCATAATTCCAAGTAATCACATCAAAAAATTAATTATATAATGAAATACAATTCGTTGAGCAATTGAGAGATTTAAACAACAATGCCCTAAATAGTTTTCAAACTATAAAGCAAGTTAAAGAAATAGTTGAAAGTACAGTACAATGAGTTCAACCCTATTTTCAGACGCGACAACCACAATTATTTCTACGTCTTCAAGTTCCAGTTTTGAATTATATCGTTACGAACCTAGTTCAAGTGCATCAGGCCTATTTTTAGCTTTATTTATATTGAACTTAATAGCAATGATTGTACTCTTAGTTAAAATTTCAACAAATGCCAAAATGAACATTACTGCTTGGTCACATATTACTTTACCGAATTTGAGATATTACATGACAGGCAAATTGGCAGGTGCTTATGTTCCGATTGTCGTAGGAACATTTCTTGAGGCATGTGGTTATATTGCACGTCATGTCTCTGCAAAGAATAAAACAGAAATAGGACCTTATGCCGCACAGTCGATTTTATTATTAATTTCCCCAACATTATTTGCTGCATCTATTTATATGTTATTTGGTAGAATGGCCACACTTTTGTTTGCTGAAAAAATTATGATTATGCCTGCAAGATATAATACTACAATTTTTGTCACTGGTGACGTTTTCTCATTATTGTTACAAGCTGCAGGCGGTGGTTTAATGGCAAGTGCCAACTCAACAAAGACTGGGTCTAATGTATGTGTTGCTGGATTATTTTTACAAATTGCATTCTTTGGGTTGTTTATTATTAATGAATTCGTATTTTACTTTAGAGTTTACAAAATTGATTCTGAAGTCCCAAAAGGGTGCACCTCATGGAAATGGTTAAATATTGTTATGCTTATTGGGAGTTTCTTAATTTTAATAAGATCTATCGTGAGAGCCATCGAATTTGTTCAA
Organism: Grigorovia yakushimaensis; assembly: GCA_003709265.2. NCBI lineage: Eukaryota > Fungi > Ascomycota > Saccharomycetes > Saccharomycetales > Saccharomycetaceae > Grigorovia > Grigorovia yakushimaensis. Next base: position 349,919 of record PPOC02000507.1, on the reverse strand, counting down.
GGTTTTGATGGGTTTGTTATTTCCCATGAATGGTTTCTTTATGTATTTGATGCATTACCCATGTTTGTATTTACCTCATCATTTACAATGCTTATGCCATGGTTTAATATATTTATAGTTCAACAAGAGTCCATGGAAATTCAAATTTACCACCAAATCAATAGAGATGCTAAACCAAATATGCAATATGATGAAGTTAGCGAAGACTAAGACAAGTGATATGGTCGACATAAATATTTTCCAAAATAAAATCTTCACAACGAAACATTATTCATTATTTCAATTTGTCTCAGCTACGAGTATTTCGTAACAGTTTTGATTTTATAATCAATCAACTAACAGATAATATGTACAACCAAAAAAAGGTTTTATTAAAATTTCTGAGTTAAATTCTTATATTTTTTATATATACTATCAACTTTTTTTATCTTTTCATAGCTCCAAAGATATATTTTCAGAATATGAGATAAGCTTAAAAAAACTAATTTTTTTACTAAAAATAATTGGCAAAAGTAACGACGCCTATAACAAAAGAAAAATCTAAGAAGATTGATTAATCAATTACAAAATCTTTTTCAAGCAAGTAATTTCATAAGATTTGAAATGACCAGATATTTCAAAATTAATATCGAACAAGTGAAAGATTGCTCATTTTTGTGCAACCTCTTTTGTGGCTTAAAAGTTGAACCCAAATAACATACTTTTAAGTGATTCAAAAAAAACCAATAAGATAGTTTCAAATAAATCATCCCTTCAAACAAGGTATTTTAAACCCTTGCTTTGAGGGCATGTTTTGTTTATTTCAAAGCCTCTGCTTGCTTATTTCCGTTTTTGTAATTGATTCACTTCAAGCCAATATTCTATTTAGTAAATCTACCCGAATTTACAGAATAAACTCGCAGGACAGATTTTCCCTCTTAGTTTAATTTTTTGCGTTTTTTTCAAGACCGCTGAAAAACAAAAAAATACTTGGATCATAGATAAAACATGGTGTACTCAAGTATATAATGAATACATATCTTCTTAAATGTAGTTTTTAATGTCTTAAAGCTAGAATGTTTGTATTAAAAGAATATATTATTTAAAAAAATTATAATATTCCTGAATAAATTCAAATGAGTTCAATAACCATACCGTAAGTTCATAAGTTCAACATTGATGTTATATGATTATAGACCGTCTAAAGTTACTTCTTGTCTATTTACCGCATTATTTGCGCTTAGTTTAACTGCTTTAATAATTATACCAATTGAAATTTCGTTTAGTGCTAGAAAAAAAGTTAAGTCTTAGTCACATATTGAACCGCAGGATTTAAGATATTATGAAGTTAGAAAATTATTTGGTGCTTACATTCCAATGATGGTAGGAACTGGAGTAGAAGTTGCTACCTATGTGTTGCAAACTATTTCTATCAAAAATAAGACAAAACCTTTACCGTTTGCCTTACATTCTATTTTATTATTGATTGCACCAACCTTATTTGCCGCATCAATTTATATGTTATTTGGAAGAATGGCGACACTTCTGTTTGCTGAACAAATTATGATTATGCTAGCTAGATTTAACACGGCGATTTTTGTAAAAGGTGATATTGCCTCATTGTTACTACAAGCAGCGGGTAGTGGTATGATGGCAAATGGCAGACTCAGACAAACTTGGTCGTAAGATTTGTAGATTGGATTTTTTGCTTTATATTTATACTTAATAAATTTGTGTTTTATTTCAGGGTTTACAAAGTGGATTCTGAAGTACCTAGTGACTGTCAATCATGGAGATGGTTAAACATTATCATGCTTGGTGGCAGTTTTTAATTTTAGGTGGATCAATCGAAAGGGCTATCGAATTTATAGATGTATTCAATGGGTATATCGAATCACATGAATGGGTCATGTATGTGTTTGATGCAATGCAAATGTTTGTTTTTACATTACTTTTTACTGTATATGCCTTGGTATAATATTTTCAGAATTCAAGAAGAGTCTGTTGACATTCAAATATATGGCCAAATTAACAGCTATCCCAATGAAAAGCCAGAAACTAAGGTCAACTAAATGAGCATAAATACCAATACGAAGATAATAAGTATAGTTATAGATCGCACAAAAATGTGGAAAATAAATATCAACAAGACGAGAGCAAATATTATCTATAGCATCGCGTAAGTTATTATACTTGATACGCAAGTCATAGTTACTCAAAAAATGTATACTATTTAATGTATATGGAAACAATATATATTGATAATATTAGTAATTAGTTTATTTAGAAGGCTTATCTATATTTATAATTTTCTTTTGCATTTTGATAAAAAAAATTGGTAAGATTGAAAGCTATTTTAGAAAGAGTAAGAATTATTTATAAAAAGTTTTCAATTGCTCCCAAACAGGTTGTAAATATCCATTGACATTTTTAGGAGCACTTATACAACAATTTAAGCCACCAATTTCAGTAGAAATAACAGCACAGGTAAAAATATCAGAAATACCTTGTGGTTCATTGAAAATGGCGTCAACGACTTGATAAATATCATTCTTTGAATTATTGAATTTCTGAAATCCTAAATTAGTAACCTCAAACGTACCAGCTGGTGCTCCGTTATTAATTTTATACTGAATGAATTCTTTAGAATCCATAATTTCTAAAAGTTTAGCATTGTGAATAATATCGTCCACTCTATGTTGTGTTTGATCAACAATAAAATCTTGAACTTTAGAACAAATTGACCAAATCCCATTTGAATCAGTTTTGTCTCTATTTAAGATACTATCACGGCTAATACCAAAGTCCATACCACCAACGAAGTTGCCAAATTCCATATTCAAATTTGGGTACTTTGTAATACAGGTAGGTCTTGTGTTAAGTGGAATAGTAACGTTAAACTTTTTGCCATCATTAGTATTTTCAAGTTTATTGTCCGTCAGTGAAGTCAAAATAGTAGCAACTAGATACGCAGTTAGTGAAACTTTTCTACTTTTACAGTCTTGTAAAATTTTTTCCAATATTTGAGGTTTCACATTCAAGATCCAATGAATATTATCATTTTTTACTTCAAACTTTTCAAGGTTTGAATTAGATAATAAATCATTTGGATACTTATAATTGTTGAATTGGAACAATTCTGGGTCTAATGTAATTATTGAATCACGTTTAAATCTATACAAAGCTTTTACAATACCACGCTTAATTGTCCATGTCCAAGATGTTGGCCATTGATCATACGGATGTAACGGTTCTATGATGCTAGCTTCATCTTCCTTATGCTCAAACAAAGTAAGTTCCTCAGAAACCTTACCAGTATTCAATTGTGTGATAAGAAATTTCCAAAATAAGGCGGTCGATATACCATCTGCCAAAACATGATCTACCATAAGTATCATATAGTTACATTGTTCTAAAATAATCACTTTCCATAACGGTTCTTCTTGAGCATAGTGAAATTTGTAGTCTTGGAAAATTGTATTAAACACTTCAGTGTCCAATTGCTTCCAATGATTGTTATACTCAACGACATGATCAAATTTCATAAAATCAACGTCTTTCAAATATACTTTGTTACCTATTGGAAAGGCATTTTTGGATAAATGTGGGAATTCAACGATAGTTGCATTTAAAGAAAAAGTTAATTCTTCTCTAGTAGGCAATTTATTTAATTTGACACCACAAATAAAACCGTGATGTAGATTCATTTTACTTCTCTCATAGAAGTAGCTGTCTAGGGCTGAGAGCTGCTTCATCTTTGGGTGAGGATTTTTTTAAATCGAAACTATCTCGAAATTAGATAAAAATGAAAATAGGATAATTGATATTTATATAAAAATGAGAAGTTGATAACAAACAGATTTTGATAAGGAAAAGAGAAACTGCAATAATATGAATAAATATTGCGACCAGCAGGTTAAATACTAATGGGCATGTTAATACTTTGTTGTATGAATGTCCAAAATGGATATTTGCTATCGAGCAAAAATTAATATCGATATCAATACTCGTTCTGAGCGTACAATTGATATAAAGGCCAACTTGCTTTTTACACTTAAGAGTCTTCCTATTGCTTTAGAATGGGTGGGTGTACTTGTATATCATTATTGTTCGAAAATGGAAAGCAGCTCCATATAATATCCGGTGTGGGGTAAGAGATTAAAAAGTAGTAAATAGGATAAGCTTTCAGTGATTAGCTAACACGCTGCCGTTTGCAAGAGTTGCGGCTATTAAAAAAAAGTGGTTTCTCAATATTTTTGAGAAGATATCTACATGTTTCCATTTTTTTCCCAAATTATTGAAAAATTCTGAAAGGATTTACATATATTACATACTTCTAACAACTTGGGTCGAGGATTATTTTAGATTTGATAACAATAGAAAAAACCTGTAACTTTCACTTAAATTGAATTTTAAATCTATAGGTTGGTATCCCAAATGCAGAAAAATATACGTCCATTCGGTAGCAACTTTACAAATTTTAAGGCATTAAGACCTTCTAAAAAAACATTTACTTTTTTAGCAATTTTGTTGTTTTTCGTTGTGCTCTTGAAATCAGCTACCCTTCAATTGAATAAGGGCTCTTCACATATCCAATCCATCTTTCAAACAGCATATACCACCCAGTTTGTTGAAAGGAAAGCTGACCTACTCGAAGTTGAGATATCCGAACAATTAAAATTTCAAGATTGGACTAAATTAGGACTTGAAAAATCTGTCAAGGACTATAATTTTACGAAGCAAGTACAACTTGGTTTTATATCAAATGTTAACTTAAACAATCTGAGAGAACTGAAAAGAGGGAATGGTAATAACGACAAAAACAACAATAATAATAAACCGTCATTGTATAATGAGAACCAAAAATTAAACGAAGATACATATTCAAAGATTGTGGAATGTTCAGATTTAATGTACAATAATACTCTAGAGTATTACAAATTTCCAACTGAAATGAAAATTGATTTTAAGGCAGTCAGAAAGACAGTGTTAACGGCAAATGAACCAAATGCAAAAGAATATACTGTAGCAGATGAAAAAGAGATGCAAGAAGATGAAATTATTTCGAAAAGATGGTTTTCATTTGGGGCAGCACCAGTTTGGTTAGAAAGTGAACATTGCTATGTGTCTTACACAAGAGTTATATATAGTAAGTACAGTGATAGAGGTTGGCCTTATATTTCCATTGTATATGCACAAGCTTACGACAAAGATTGGAATGAACTTTACAATAAAAGAATATTTTTCAGAGATGTAAAGATGCCACAAGAAGTCAAAGACGAAGTAAAAGGATTGAAGAAAGAACTTGATTCACAGCGATGTAACAACGTTAGTAAAGAAGGTCAAGAGTATCAACTATGTCTTGCTAATATATCTAGTGAGAATGCCAAGCTTGAAGAAAGAATTGAAAAAATTTATGATAAATATTCGATTAAATACCCAACGGCTTTAAAAGTCCCATTTGATATGGAACCAATATGGAATGGCCCAGAAGATCCTCATGTAATCTTGAAAAAAGATGCAGAAGGCGAAGAACCAATTGTTATCTTTAATTTAAAGGTAGGTAAACCTAAGAAAATGTTTGCGATTATGCCACATAGGAAGACGAATCAATTGGTTGAATTTGCCCTTGATAACGATAAATTAAGAGGTACTGAAAAAAATTGGGCACCTTTTTTCTATCCAAATACAAAATTTTCTGGTGATAATTCCATTGGTTTTATTTACTTCATATATGATTTTAATCCAATTGAGATCATACGTTGTTCGTTATTATCAGGACATAGTTGATATTTTTAAAGCGACGACATTGGATATGGAGAGGGGGGATACACATATATTCAGAGGTGCAACTCAATTCGTAGCATTACCCAACCTCTTACCCCAAGTCAGAGACACGAATATTTGGGTAGGCTTCGTTAAAGAGCATATAGATAGATGTGGTTGTAGCCAGAAGATTTATAGACCTGTTTTAACAGTATTGGTTGAAAAGAATGGTATTTACCATTTTGAGTTAATAACACCAAATATTGATTTCAATGAAAGTGTTTTAAGCTGGGGTTTAAAAGATTACAAGTGTGATGATTACAATGTTTTAAGTCCAAGTTCTATAGCTAACTGGTTCATTACTTCACAGGACTCTTCAACTAAAAAATTTGAAGATTATTTAGTCTTGACGATAAGTGAAGCTGATGCTGTATCTAAAGTAACATATATCAAAGGTGTTTTGAACTATATCTTAGGTATCTATAAAGATACAGATATTAACGAGACCTTTGAATTGACTTCGAACAGTAAAGAAATTATTGAGAAAACTGCTCAATGTGTTTTTGATTCTGGAGTTAATTATTGTAAAAAGTATGGAGCACAGCATGATGATAAAACTCCTGCATACATGCTTGATTATTAAATTAAGTATCATATTCATTCTTTTCATTGTTCTTTTTTTTCAATTCCATACTTAAATTAAAATTTTTGCGCATACTCAATCAATTTATCTAGCTGTTTTTTGATGAGTTAGATTTTTGTAATATGTCATTGTCAAACTGATATAATTGTATGGTAACAATTTAGTCATCTGAATTTAAATGAAAAAAAAAATTGTTTTAATAGTTTCTTTGTGTCATCAAGATCATTGCTTCTTTATTTTTATTTAAATTTTCAAACCAGATATGGATGATGTTTGATTGGATCTGATTTTTTTTTTTGTGTGTTGTGAAATAATGTTTGGATTTTGTTGATGCAAACAATAACATTAAATCTTTTTGAAAAACTAGATATGCGTGTAAAAGCTATATCGGTTTAACTTATTGATTTTCAACGGAGGTGGGGATTTATAGCTGGAATGGCTATAAACTATAAACTTTTAGCATTAAAAAGCAACACTTCTTGATGATTTTTGAAAAAGAATTTAAACTTACGAATGAAATAAAAGTCTAACTTACTGTACCCGGAAGAAATTTAGTTAGTATTTAACTTAAAAACATTTGGTACCATTTTATACAATATATATATTTAGTTGACAGCAGTAGTGACTCAAGCTTTGCAGTTGAATAAAGACATTTATTTATTTATTTATTTATTTTTTCTGTATTTCTAATATTCCCTTCTTTTTGAGTTGTACTCATGCTCATATAAAACAGAGCAGTTAAAACAGTTAAAACAACTAACACATAATAAGAAAATCATTTCCTTCAAGAAAAATAATCTAAATAATTTTCCTTTGATTAATTTGATCGTTTTCGAAAGATCATTACATGTTACTCCATATGAATCTTTATTGTGTTTTCACTAAAAAAAATTAAGCAAGAATTTCGTGAAACAAATTAAGCCCATTGTTTTGTTTCTCTTGATAAGCAATTAATTGGTATTATTTTGGTTTTCTTTATTTATGGAAATAATATATAGAGTATTATTATACATTATGTAAATCATATACTTCAAAACCAAAGTGTTTAATGAAGTATTGAAGTATTCATTTTGAAGACAGACATCAAGAAAATGTGACTTTTTTGAGTTTACTTTTCCTTAAAAGGTTATAGATTTGGGACACTTGTAGAATAACTTACGGAATGATTTTGCCAATTTTTGAAACTTTCATTCATTGGCAACTTTAGATAGGATAATTTCTTACTGATAAATTATTAGAATAATACCGCAGGCTCAATAACAGTTTTGCTAAACACGTTTTTCAAATCGACAGACTCTTTCGAGGCGATGAAAAGCTTTTTTGTCACAAAAATGCAGTGATTCAAACCAGCGTACAAGGACCTTCCTAAAAGGGTAATTCCGTTCGTTTTTGGAAATGTACGCGAGGAATTATCAAACCTAAATTTATGCTAAGGTTGCAACAATTTGGAAAGAATAACTCAGACAAAATGAGAATTCACTGACCACGCGGATACTAATAAATTTAGGATAATTACTATCGAAATTTTTATAACCAAATATAGTAATTAGATTACAACATCAAATTAGACCACTGGTAACCAATGCTTTACAAATAAAGTATGTTTAAAGAATGGTTGATGCATGCTTTAGAAAAAGTCTTGATATATTCAAGACATCAACCACGTGCAAACCATGTTGTATACAAAAACTCCTGATTTATTCAGGGAGATCACGACATTCATCCACTGTGTTATCAAGATTATAAATAATACTTCTGCGCATATTGTTATTACTAAGTTTGTTTATTAGTATCAAAACTAGATTGGACTAAGTAAATTCATTTTTTTAACGTAATTATAAAATGTATATTAATATCTTGAATGAAATTTGAAATCCTTTGTTATTAAATTAAACTGATAGGCAGAAGGTATATAAAATGTACATATATGACATCCAGATTAAAAACAGAGTGCGCAAGCTTGAGTAATCCAGGCAATGTAAATCTTTAAAAAACAAATTTTTTCGTTCAATGTTTTTTCACGTGCATAAAAACTTTTGCGGCTTCTTACAGAAATGTGCCTTTAAAAAAACCTTATAATTCAAAATGCATAGAAATCACACGAAACAAGGAAACTACAATTTGACAGAATCAGAAAAGTAGTGGCAAATTTGCACATCATACTTTTGAGTACGATTAAAATAATATACAGCAAATATATAATACACGTTTGACAAAATATCTGTCAATTCCAAATTCATTATTTATTGCTAAAACTATTTTTATTTGAAAATAATTTACTCTTCCAAAACATCGTTGATTATAAACGATAATGGCGTGAGTAGGGAATAATTCAAAAATAACTACAAGGTTTTATTTGAAAAGATGGTTCAAACTTGCAATATTTTTGCTAACCTTATTTTTGCTAATCTCATTTGACGTTGCTTGGTAAATATTCTAAAAAATTTAGTTAACACAGCTTTGCTTAATATATTTCAAGTTGTAGAAACCAAAAAAGATTCGGTAAGATATGACATCTTTAATCAATTCGAGAATATAATTTTTCTTATCAAAATCAGCCTGGAATTATACCTAATAGTAATATCAATCATTTAGTAAAAGCTAAACAAAGTAAGAAAAAAGATACTAATGAAAATAATAAAAATGAAGGACAACTTTCCTATGATTTAGAGGACAAGCTCGACACTGAAATTTATAAAAATCTCGTTGAATGCTCTGATTTACAATACAACAATGCTTTAGGATACCATAAATTTTCAAAACCTTTTCAACTAGATTTGGTAAAAGCGAGAAGACATTTATTAAATAGTCGAATTGTGAATTCCCAAGAATATAATTCCGAAGATGAAAAAGATATGACAGAAATGGAAATTGTCAAAAAAAGATGGTTTTCTTTCGGTACGCACCAGTTAGGTTAGAAAGTGAAAATTGTTATGTTGCATATACCAGAGTAATTTATACTACTAAGGAATACAAGGGGGATCCCTTCATTTCCATTGCGCGTATGGTCAAGCTTTTGATAAAGATTGGAATGAAATCAATAGCAAAAGAATATTTTCAGAGATGTCGAAATGCCTAAACATGTCAAAGATGAAGTCTTTATTTTTATATTCAAAGCTTTCAAAACTATGAAAGACTAGGGAACGAACTTAATGCGGCAGAATGTAAAGGATTTGATAAAGAAAATATGAAATATTTTTCATGCATTGCGAATGCAGTTAATCGAAATCTTAAGATACAAAAAAAAAATTGATAAGATCTATGACAGATATTCTATCAAATATCCATTAGCCTTAAAAATTCCATTTGTTAGAGGCAAGCAATCTAATGGTCCTGAATATTCTCATGTTGTTTTGAAAAAAGATAAAGACGGTGAGGAACCTATTGTTATAGTTAATATGCAAATGTATAAAGGTAGAAGAGTTCATGCCTTCATGCCGCATAGAAAAAATTTTAACTTTGTTGACTTTGATATTGAGAATGGTAACATGAAAAAGACTGAAAAAAATTGGGCACCATTTTTCTATCCAAACGAACATGAGTCGGGCAGTGAATCACCTGGTTTTATTAATTTCATTTATGATTTTAACTCAATGGAGATTCTTCGTTGTTCGTTATTGACTGGATATAGTAATTTAATTTTTAAGGCATCTGCTTTAGAACTAAAAAGTGCTGGTACTCACATCTTTAGAGGTGGTTCTCAATATGTTCCATTACCTGATGTTATTCCCCAAGTTAAAGGTAAAAATATGTGGGTTGGTTTCATAAAAGCACATATAAACAATTGTGGTTGTGGCAAAAGTTTTTATAGACCAGTTTTATCTTTAATAGTAGAGGAAAATGGTGTTTCGATCTCGAACTAATTACACCAAACATCGATTTCCATGAAAATGTATTTAGCTGGGATTTGAACACATTCAAATGTGAAGATAATAATGTCCTAAGTCCAAGTTTTATTGCCAATTGGTCTATTGTTTCACAAAATCTTCAGACTAAAAAATCTGTAAATTATTTGGCATTGACCATCAGTGAAGCAGATGAAGTTTCTAAAGTAACGTATATCAAAGGTGTATTGAATTACATTTTAGGTATCTATGGTGATATGAATGTTAATGAAACATTCGAATTGAATTCAGAAACTAAAGACATTATCGAAAAGATGGCTACTTGTGGTTACAAATATTTTGATACATATTACAAAGCATATGCTTTGAATCACTGATACATAGAAGAAAAGAGGAGCCATAGAAGAGATGATTTTAAAATTATAGTTTTGATATTTTTCAAGGCAACATATTCTTTTGAAAGTAATAAATATCGATCAATGTTATCAATATAAAAGCGTTTTTTGTTTAACTATTTACAGTTAAATTTACCAGAAGACGAATATAAAAGAAATAAATGCAATACATATCAAGTGAAATATGGTATAATTTGTGCAATTAATCACCCGTGTTTATATTGAAATCTTGAATTTTTGAGATTAATACCTCTGTTGACAATATTTAATAGTAAATGTCTAACAAGGTATGACTTTAGTGTGTTTCGTTGTTCGCTGTTTGTTTTTTTAGGAGGATATTCAGAGCGAATTTTTGCAATCATGTTTGCGAAAATTATTTTTTTGACTGATAATCATTAGCTGTCAAAATAGGACGGCAAGTTTGCATATAGGTTTAGGATTATATTTATATTTAGGGTTATATTTATATTTAGGTTTAGGTTTAAGTTTTCTATTTTGGGCGTTAGTTCATTTCACAGCCAACAGTTATAATCGAGACGTCTGTCTAAAATTTCAAAATCAGGCAATGAACCATTCAAAAGATTTATTTAATAAACATTTTTTGGCTTTTTTAATATAAATCATAATATTTGCTACCTACCCTTGTTGGTAAATTATCAAAAAGTGAACAAGAACTCTTTTATATAACCAAAAAGCCACAAAAAGAAACAGCAAAATGCACCGAAAATTAATTATAGTTTACTTCTTCGAAGCTATATAGTTCAGCTTTTTAGCAATGTTTTTGCCTCTTATTCAGATAGTCCATGAGTACGTTATTAGTTATACTAGAACAATTAAATTAAATTTTATTCAAATAAAGAAAGAAAATAGAAGTTATAAAGGACAACATGGTAAGAGAAATATGATATTTGGAAGCAACCTGAGTTGCGTTCATAAAATTCACTTTTTTGAAGACGATAAAATTTGTAAATATATATCCTCTTCTGCTTGAGTTAGTTTTGAGACAGTTTGAAAAAGACACATGGACCCATTTATTGGATTAAAAAACAGAAATAAAAAGAATTACGAAGTTTTATGAAAGAAAATTGATATTAATTTGTAATTATACTCGAATTTCTTTTGAATCATGAAAGAATATTTGTTTTGAAAATATCTTAGGATATATATCCCCAAAAACATTCAGGCATTACTGATACTATTACGGAACCTTACTTCCATGTTCGTGTCAGAGCGTTTAAACCTTCAGCAAAATTGCTGATTCATTTTTCTTGAAGGGAGGTGGAAGAAAGTTTAACACAAATAACTGACAAGAAGAATACTGTATGCTTACGTCCATATTCCTCACTATCATCCGATAAACGACAACGATCCAAAGAAACAGCTATTTATTCTTTTGTGTCAATAATACTATGTGTATAAAGTCACAAAATGGTACAATTGCACTTGATTTTGAAAAATTAAGCATTTTTTCTTTGAAGGGGATGTCTAACCATGCATTGTTAAATAAGTTTATGCACTGATAAAAAAAAAAAACAAATCTAAAAGAAGCTAAGACAGTTTTAAATCATAATAATCTTGAAGAGCCTTCGTCTTTTAAAAAAGATTTGAAGTGTTTTAACATGAAAGCAGTTTCGCTTTCTCTTAGAAAACCCTAACACATTCATGTAACATCTTTATTATTCTCTAAAAAATTATTTAACGTCAATGTCGATAACTTTTTTGTTGTTTATAGGATGAAAATAAATGGCACAAACTGTATACCTGTGCTAGTCCACATTAGACGAGTTCAGTATAAGCAAAGAAATTTCCTTTAGGGCATTTATTTTCACAGGATAATTCAAATCAGGGTTTCGTTAAACGGGTAGCGATTTTTTTGGATTTTTCCGTTGTAGGCGATTATTTTGCTCTGTAATTCGCAAACAATAACAACAACGATCATAAGAAAACAGAAAACAACGAAACAGCCGACTCCATTGACTAACCTAACCTTTTTAGAAGGAGTTTATCATGCAATCTTTTAAAAACTACAATGTTTCTCTCCGTATGAAGATAGTAGATTTAAACAAAAATTGTTGACATGGTTTTCTCTAGTAAAAGAAATGACATTAAGGACACATTTCGCAGTAGCAGATTTTCCGCATCAACTGAAAACCGCCTTTTTTCTGCAAGAAAATTTAGGAATGTTTTTATTGGATTCAAACCGCGTAAATCAGGTTTGATTAAAATACTACTGTATTTTGGCAACATCTATATATATTACTTATTATTCCTTGTTATTTATTATTCCTTGTTATTTATTATTCCTTGTTATTCCTTGTTATTTATTATTTTAAAATAGTAAACAAATCTAAAATTTTTTTTGTTATAAATGGTGAAAGTGTCAACTGGACATAACTCAAAATTCAATACAATTGTTTTATTGAAAAAATGGTTCAAACTAATAATACTTTTAATAATAATATGTATTGGTATTTCGTCTAAATTTGTTTGGAAAGACGAGTATTCCAAAAATTTAGTAACTACAGCTTTGTTCAATTCACTCCCAACTGTAGAGACTAAAAAAGATTTGGTAAAAGTTGACATCTCTAATCAACTAAAATTTCAAAATTGGGATAAATTGGGGGTTGACAAATTAATTCGAGAATATAATTTTTCTCGCCAATACCAACCTGGAGTCATATCTAATATTAACTTCAGCAATTTAGCACAAATTAAACAAAGTAAAAAGAAAGATGCTGGTAAAAATGGTAAAGATGGTAAAAATGGTAAAGATGGTAAAAATGGTAAAGATGGTAAAAATGGTAAAAAGGCCAAAAATACCGGAAAGGAAGAAAATGTTTCTTATGATTTTGAAACTAAGCTCGATACTGAAGTTTACGAAAACTTAGTTGAATGTTCTGATTTACAATACAATAATACTTTAGAATACCATAAATTTCCAGAACCTTTTCAACTAGATTTGGTGAAAGCGAGAAGACAATTATTAAGTGGCGATGATGTGAATGCCCAAGAATATACTTTAAAAAAAGAAAAAGATATGACAGAAATGGAAATTATCAAAAAAAGATGGTTTTCTTTTGGTACTGCTCCAGTATGGTTAGAAAGTGAGAATTGTTATGTTGCATATACTAGAATAATTTATTCTAAAAACCAAGATAAAATGTCTTCTTATATTTCCATTGCATACGGACAAGCTTTTGACAAAGATTGGAATGAACTTCATGGTAAAAGAATTTTTTTTAGAGATGTCAAAATGCCAAAACATGTTAAGGACGAAGTTAAGATTTTAGAGAACAAACTTAATATGGAAAAATGTAAAGGCTTAGATAAAGAAAGTATGGAATACTTTTCTTGTAGTGCTGATATAGTTAACCAAAACCTTAAATTACAAAAAAAAATCGATAAGATCTATGATAAATATTCTATCAAATACCCATCCGCTTTAAGAATTCCATTTTTTAGAAGTGATAAATGGAATGGTCCTGAGGATTCTCATGTTGTTTTGAAAAAAGACAAAGACGGCGAGGAACCTGTTGTTATAGTTAATATGCAAATGTATAAAGGTAGAAGAGTTCATGCCTTCATGCCGCATAGAAAGAATTTTAACTTTGTTGACTTTGATATTGAGAATGGTAACATGAGAAAGACTGAAAAAAATTGGGCACCATTTTTCTATCCAAACGAACATGACTCAGGCAGTGAATCACCTGGTTTTATTAATTTCATTTATGATTTTAACCCAATGGAAATTCTTCGTTGTTCATTATTGACTGGACATTGTAATTTTATTTTTAAGGCATCTGCTTTAGAACTAAAAAGTGCTGGTACTCACATCTTTAGAGGTGGTTCTCAATATGTTCCATTACCTGATGTTATTCCCCAAGTTAAAGGTAAAAATATGTGGGTTGGTTTCATAAAAGCACATATAAACAATTGTGGTTGTGGTTCAAGATTTTATAGACCAACTTTATCCCTGTTAATTGAGGAAAATGGTGTTTTCAATCTTGAATTGATTACGCCTAATATTGATTTTAATGAAAGTGTACTTAGCTGGGATTTGAAAACTTTCAACTGTGGGGGTTATAACGTCTTAAGTCCAAGTTCTATTGCTAATTGGTATGTTACTTCTCAAGATCCTCAAACTAAAAAATTTGAAGATTATTTGGCATTGACCATTAGTGAAGCCGACGCAGTTTCCAGAATAACATATGTCAAAGGTGTTTTAGACTACATCTTGGGTATTTATAAAGATATGGATGTCAATGAATCATTTGAATTGAATACAGAAAGTAAAGATATTGTTGAAAAAACAGCAAAGTGCGGTTATGATTTATCGAGTAAATATTGTAAGAAATACGGTTTGGAACACAAACCATAACATTGAAAAAATTATCATGGTTCTTAAATATTTTTTATTAACTCAAGTGATCGGTTTACCGCAACCGTGACTTACAGAAAATTTAGGTTGCAAATTATAGACCGATACCTTTAAACATATAAAGCAACAATATCCTAAATAAAAGTAAATAAAAGTAAATAAAAGTTAATAAAAGTTAATAAAAGTTAATAAAAGTAAATAAAAGTAAATAAAATAATATAAAAGTTAATAAAATAAAATAAAATAAAATAAAATATTGTACATTTTCAATTTTGTGAAAAAATTATATGGGTTAAATCATTAATCAAAACGTTCTTTTAAAGAAAGGAGAAGAAGAAGGTAAAACGGCTAGAATAATTCATTATATTTTTGATATTTTTCGAAACATTTTTGTCTTTTTGAAAGTAAGAAATGTATCAATTGATGATATAAAGCACAAAATTTTTTTCTCATACCTAGGTAATAATTTTGGTGAGTTAGTCTGAACTGTTAATTTTGTTCTTTTCAAAAACTGGCAAAGTTGCACATTTCAAAGATACTACTCTTAAAAAAGAATTGAACTTTTATAAATTCATTTATATTATTTCCTTTTTTAATGGATTATTTCTTATTTATAATATTAATCTAATACTAATACTAATAATTAAATATAATACATAGGAATATTCTATTGATAAAAGTACAAGTTGAAGAGTGTAGTTGGCGTTGATCGTCAATTTTTTTAGACATTTTTTAAAATTTAAAATAGTACTATTGGATGATATTTATAGCAAGTTCGAACTCGAAAAAAAAAGTTATCTGTTCGTTACCTTCACGACTACTGATTTGCCTTCGAGACTTGTGGCATAGTTGTCTCCACAAAATAGGTAAAAATAATAAATGTTCAAAATGTATCCTCAATTAAAAAATATAATACAATATAAATGATATATAATTTACAAAATTTAACGTTTAATATTCTAAAGTTGTAACTTGATTTATGTGATGTTTGATTGGCGATTCCGAGAGGGAAAGAATTAAATGTAATCGAGAATGATAGTAATGAGTAAATTTATTGTATTAGTTGAAAAGATCTTAATTTTTTTGTGTTCTATATGGTAAAGCCCAGGAAGAAAAAGAAAAAAGTTCTACAGACTCTTCATATCGAATAAGAAAGTAGAATTTTTTATTAAACTTTCATATCATTTAAACCTAAATCTTCATTTTGTCTTTCTGTTCTTTCATAATCTTCAACTTTCATATTTGGATCTGGATCTGGTGCATAAACGTTTTGAATATAAGAGCCAGCTAATGGATCCTCCATAATGACGGTAAATTTGCTTTTACCATCTAAAGCAGTTTGTAAAGTACTGAAAAATTTAATCCAATTATCTTTAGTGGCTTGATCCATAGAATCACTTGTTTGTGAAAAGACACGAGATTCTAATTCTTCATAAACTTGTTTTAATAAACCTTCTAAAGTGGTGAACCTACCACCAAGAGTACCTTCTTGAATATCTAAATGTAATTCAGGAATTGTCATTTTACAAGTTTCAGATTTTAAGATATCACGAGATAAATCAATTGGATCATCACAGAATAAAGTAATCTTACGACCTAATTCTGGTATAGCACCACCAGTTTTCACTTCATTTGATTTATAACCACAATGATCACAAACTGTTGACATAATGATAACTTCTTTGAAATGTGGTATATTAACTGGTTTCATATGAGTATCACATGGTTCCATACAAGATGGACAAGTTGCACTAAAAGTTTGAACTTCGTTATTAAAATTTTCAATATCAGTTTCATCAGATAAAAATTTATCATTAGTTTGTTCAATTTTATTAGCTTGCGATGGATTTCTTTCACGAGTAGATAATTCCTTTAATTTTGCTTGACGACGTTCTTCTAATTGATCCTGGGTGATGATACCAATGAAAACATTTTGTTCATCTGTTCTAATGTATTCCTTATGTGACCATTTATGTTGTGGTTCATTTGGTTTAAATTCAATCCAAGAGTTGCCAGCTGGATCATCTAAGGTGAAAGTTAATGGTACAGTATTTGGTTCACAATTGATAAAGCTTTTAACACGCTCGATAACTTTTTCAATTTGATTGTATAAATTTTCATCAATTTTTTGTCTTTCCGGTTGATCAGAGTTTAAATCTTCAATCATTTCATTTAATAAACCTTCTACTGTTGTTAAGACACCACGTTTTGCTGGAATTTCAATATCTAATTCAGTAAATTTACAAGTAGCGGTTTCAGATTTAATAACTTGTCTATTGAAATCATCTTTGTTTTCACATTTCAAGACATATTGAGAACCTTTCTCTTGAATGGATGAAGCAGGTTGAATTTCAGAATTTTTGAAACCACAATGTGGACATTCGAAAGACATAATAACAACTTCTCTGAAGTATGGAATAGAAGTTAATAAAAGTCTAGTGGTACCATTGTCATGACAATTCATACATAATGATTCAATTTCTTGTACTGGATGACCCATAGCGTCTTCCATACCAGTTTTAACAAGACCGACATCATCAGCGGCTTCACCGACGGGTTTGAACATTTCTTCGGACATGTTTGCAGTATAGGATGTGTTTAGTGTGCGAGTATTGCTGCTCTTAGAGTTCAACTCTTGTTAGAGAGAAAAGACGATGGATGAGCAAAGAAAACGAATTTTTAAATAAGAAAATTTTTCCAGAAGTGAAAAAAAAAATTAAGAAAGAAAAAGAAGAAGAAAGAAACTTGAAGAATTGCTGGAGAAATCTGCTGCTTTTGCTGTTATAACGTGTTTGTTTGGGTGGTATTTGTATTGACTAAGTTTGAAACATAAAGAAGTGTAAATAATTTAAGATTGATTAGAGTGAATTCGTAGATAATTCAATTGGAAATTAAAAAGGCAAAAAAGATAACAATATAGAATAAATAAAATGGCGAGAGATCCCTTAATTGGTATTGTTGGTAAACCTTCCAGTGGTAAATCAACTATGTTAAATTCTTTAACAGATGCCAATGCTGCTGTAGGTGCGTTCCCCTTCTGTACCATTGATCCAAATAAGGCTACAGGTTATTTACAAGTTGATTGTGCATGTTCAAGATTTGACACCAGTTTACAAAAATTATGTAAGCCAAATTATGGTTGGTGTCATGATGGTAAGAGACATGTACCTATTATGTTATTAGATGTTGCTGGGTTAGTTCCTGGTGCACATAGTGGCCGTGGTCTTGGTAATAAATTTTTAGATGATTTGAGACATGCGGATGCTTTGATCCATGTTGTCGATGTCAGTGGTACTACAAATGAAGAAGGTAAAAATACACGTGGATATGATCCATTGAACGATATTGAGTGGTTACAAGATGAGATTAGATTATGGATTGAGAATAATTTAAAGAGAAGATGGGGTTCAATTGTAAGAAAGCATACTGCGACTAAATCAAGTATAGTGGATACACTTCAAGCACAATTTGGTGGGTATGGTTCATTATCTCCAATGATCCAAAGGGCACTTGATAGAATTGATAATTTACCACCATTAGAAGATTGGAATGATGACTGGATTACTAAAGTAGTTAAATCATTCATGTTAGAAAAATTTCCTACAGTGTTAGCCTTAAATAAGATTGATCATCCTGATGCTGATAAAAATGTTTCTAAGATTATGCTTAAATATTCAGATTCAAAAATAGTGTTAACCAGTGCCATAACGGAAGTTTTCCTTAGAAAATTAAAGAAGCAAAAATTTGTTCATTATGACGAAGGTACAGAATTTATTGATACATTTGAAGATGATCCAGTTAATTTGAAAGAATTAGATGAAAAGATATTGAATAGAATCGAGAAGATAAGAGATTTAGTGTTGTATAGATTTGGTTCCACCGGTGTTGTGCAAGTATTACAAGCTTCTGTAGATATATTAGGGTTAATACCTGTTTATACGGTTAAAAATATACAATCATTTACAGGTGGTAACGGTACCAATGTGTTTAGAGATTGTTTCTTGGTGAAACGCGGAACCACAGTGGGTAAAGTAGCACGTTATATAATGGGTAGTGAAGTGACCATAGCAGCCATTGAAACTGTTGGCGGTGTGAAAGTGAGTGAAGAGTCTTTAGTGGAGCCTGGTGTCAACGACATCCTTTCATTCAAGCTAGCGCCCAGGAGTAAAGATTAGTAATGTATAGAAATAGAAAGAACTTATAAACATATATACAAAAGAATGTATAAACAAAAGAATGTATAAACAATAAAATAGCTAAAGAGTAACAATAAAATGCCGACACCACATAGCCGTGCTTACTAAGATGAAGATGACTAACAAAATTGTAAAGCCCCAAAACCCTGCTGACTAAAACACGCTGACTAAAATTCTGCTGACTAAAAACGGCGCGTCGCCCAAAAATGCTAGCTTGGCATCACGTGGTGATTTGATATAAAAAAGCAGCTTTTTTCATCCTTTAAAAAACGCTGAAATTCTTCATTCGAAAGCTTTTAATTTTAATTCTAATTTTAATTTTAATTTTATTCATTTGGAATACTTTAATTTTAAGTAATTTAGTTACACAAAAACAAAACAAAACAATACAAAACAATATATTATAATATACAATGGTCAGCCAAGTTAGTTCTACTTCCGAATTCGATTCTGCTATTCAAACCGACAAATTAGTTGTTGTTGATTTTTTCGCTACCTGGTGTGGTCCATGTAAAATGATTGCACCAATGTTAGACAAATTCTCTCAACAATATGATGAACAAACTGAATTTGTTAAGGTTGATGTCGATCAATTACCTGAGCTTGCACAAAAATACGAAGTCAGTGCTATGCCAACTATCGTTTATTTAAAGAACGGTGTTGAAGTTACTAAAGTTGTTGGTGCTAATGTTGCTGCCATCAAGAAGACAATCGTTGACAATATTTAAATTATATATATATTTTATATCTATCTACATAACGTCTATATGTTTGTTTAAATAATGAATAATTCAAAATTTTAAAATAGGACTTTTTATCATGTTTTATTATATAAATTAGGTTTTGCTTGCCTTATTCAATTCTTTTTATTTATTACTAATTGTTGTTGTCATCATCAGCAAATCCCATAATGTATAGTACATCTCTTAAGGAATTGGTATTTAATTTACAAGGGGCTTCTAATTGAACACGCGGTTTAGCATTCCAAGCAATACCGAATCCAGCAACACCCATGGCAGGTAAATCATTACCACCATCACCAATCATCATTGTTTCCTCTAATGCAATATTGAATTCATCACATAACTCTAAGATAGTCATTGCCTTACATTCACCATCCACAATATCACCCATTACTTTACCAGTTAAGATACCATCTTTATCAGTCTCTAAATTATTTGCCCTCATAAAATCCATTTCAAGCTTTTCTTGAATAAATTTAGCAAATGGTACAAAACCACCACTTAATACAGCTAATTTAATACCTTTTGCCTTTAAGATAGAACATAATTCTTGAACACCGTTGGTTAAGATTAATTGAGTCTTAATTTCATCGTAGATGTGGTCAATCTTTAAACCTTTCAATAATGAAACTCTTTCTCTTAATGATTCTTTAAAATCAATCTCATTATTCATTGCACGATCAGTAATTGCCTTAACTTGTGGTTCCACATCAGCATATTTAGCAATTAATTCAATTACCTCTTGGTAGATTAAAGTCGAATCCATATCGAAAACGACTAATTTCTTATTTTGACGATATTTGTCGTCATTTTGTAAAATAACATCGACGTCTTGTGACCAACCGTTGACATTTATTGTATCTTTGGTGATGATTTTGTCCTTGCCAGTTTCAAAATATTGATCAATGGCACGCTTAGATAATCTGTTTTGTTTTGTTAATTTGACATCGTTGCTTAAGTTATCGCTAATTAATTGGTTGACAGTTTCAACAGTTAATTCAGTTTCTGACTTGGTAATAAAGGTAAGCACGTATTGATTCATCGAGCGAGCTTGTGTTCTAATTCTGTGATGGTTCGAGCTGCAATAAGTAAATTAATCAGTTTGTTCAACTGAATGACTCGTCTCGAGCAGCTGGCGTTACCCGGTAACAGGCAGACAGCTCTGTGATGGTGTGGTGAAGTGGTGGTACTGCTGAGGTGGTGGTGACCACTCCATCATCGTTGTTGCAGGCTCTGATTGTTACTTGCAACATGTCTTTTATTGAGCATCTTCTCTTGTGGTGCTGGAAAGGTCACAAACCTCGTCACAAATATGCCTCTTGTCAACACATGAGACCTACTAACACCAATTCCCGTAGCTCCTCAGCGACACAACTGTAAACAACCCATGCCAGATATACCCTAGCATTAACCCTCATCGACATATTAAAAACAAGTCAAGAAGCATCTCACTGAACACTCCTATATATCACATGCACTGCACGATCGACTTTCTTGCAACTTTCCATCCCTTGCTGACTACACACAAACAATTCCACAGCCAGCAATACTACTCAAACACTACAAATGAAAGTTTTGATACCAGTGAAATCAGTATTACAAAATGGTAAATTCATTATCAACCCATTTGATGATATTGCAATTGAATGTGCATTACAGAACAAATTCAACATTCATTGTGTAAATATAAGTAACGATCCAGCAATATTGAAAAACTGCCTGGCTAAAGGTGTACAGAAGGTAACTTTGCTAAGAACAGATAGAAATCTTACTTTGGACAACAAACACTCGAATAATTTTTTGGAACCCTTGCACATTGCAAAGATTATTCACAAATTTATCAAGCAAAATAATTTTGACATGGTTATGTTGGGAAAACAGTCCACTGATACTGAATTTCAATGTGTGGGGCCCATGATTGCATCACTTTGGGGTTCCTCACAGGCAACAAATATTAGTAAATTGACGATTTTAAACAACATCGCTGAAAATGCTGCTGTGGGAAATCAAACGTATAACATCAAAGTGAGTAAAGAAATTGACACTGGTCGAGAAATTGTTAATTTAATGACACCAACTGTAATTACCACAGATCTAAGATTAGCTAAACCAAGATATATACCATTATCCAAGCTAATTAAATTTAAAAGGGTAAATATACCCACTATTGAACTCAAAGATTTCGCAAATGATATAAATTTGGATCCAACTTTCCAAATTTTAAATATAAATGAACCAAAACGTACCAGGAAACACATTGAATTGACAAACGTTGATGAATTGGTTAAAATTTTGAAAAATTATAAAAGAGTAGATTAAGAAAACAGAAGACTAATATGCAATGCTTTCATTTTTCCTTTTCCTTTTTATTTTGGTCACTTTCTTTGCCCTCCTCTTTACTATGTTCCTTATTATTTCCCGTTTCATTTCTTTTATCATTAATTCTAGTACTATTTATATTATTACCACTTATCAGACCTATAGGTTTCTTAGATAAATAATTATCTGTATAAAATTGTTCAAAATTTGTAATTTGATCCAATTTCAACTGATTCTCTTTTACAATCTTATCAATCGTATTCACCCAGGGAGTAAACATTTCATCTGGGTTAGGTAATTGCGAAATACTAAATTTCGGATAAAATTTCGGCGTTGCTGGCAAATTGTTGGGATATTGTAACCCATATTTATTGTACAAGGGAATCTTTCTCAATTTTCGACTCATATCTCTCTAATAAGCTATATATAATCCTATATCTTTCTTTAATTATCCTTCAAAAGTGTCTTAAAACAGGTTGATTTTTCTCTTTATATGAATTTTGAAAATTAAATGGCCAAATTGCCAATGCAAATTTAAACTGTCAATTTAATAAAATAAATCAGTACATATCGAATATATATCAATACAGATTATAAATGTTTGCCAATTTGTTCCCAGTACTTTGTATCTTTGGTCTTTTCTTTAACCACAAAAAAAGAAAACACTTTATAAATTAAAGCAACCCTCATTTACTCAATGTAACGATTCTTCATCGAATAAACATTTCTGTCAATGTCCAACCCCAAGGTCAGAGTGGCCACTGATCCTAATTTTTCCTGTTGGATAAATTGTGGATAGTACAATTTATAACATGGCATATAACGATCTACAAAATTTGCAACTTCTTCATCTGTCATACCTGTACCATGAAGTTTAATTGTATTATGTTCTTGTTGCAATCTCCAGTGATAAACGTTCTTAATATCATTTGTGGCAAAATTTATACCCAATGATGATATCTCCGGATTATTCCAAATTAAATCGTTGTACATAAATAATTTGGCATTAACATCAATCATATCACCTTCTAAATCATCTAGTGTTGGATTAAAACCAAGAAACCAACCTTCAAAAAGAACAATATCAATCGGTAGTTTATAATTTTTGGTCTCAAGTAGACGATCCCCTTCACCACTAAATTTCGATTTATCATAAAATGGCACACAAACCATATTACTACCCTCATTATCTTTATTCGCAGGATTGTCATTTGATACTTCACTACTTGCGCCATTACTCTTTTGTTGTAAAATAGCCTGCAACACATTATTCATCAATTTCATATCATGTGTACCTGGTAATCCCCTTCCTTGCAATAACTTATTATTTGGATATTCACCTTGTAATAACAACTGATCTTGATGCGTTAAATAAAAGTCATCAATTGACATCTTAACTATATTTTTATCTGGGTATTCTATTTGCAAATGCTCGTAAATTTCATTTGTAGTATATGTCTTACCGGAACCTTGTGGTCCCGATATTAATACAAATAAGGGCTCATCAATATCTTTTTCAAACCATTGAGGTATATAAGTATCAATAAATTCCAAACAATATTCTAACGCCTTCATTATAAAATAAGTGTTACCAATTTTAGAACAATAATAATTTGAATAATAACTGAAACAGTTTCGTGACAAAAAAAAACAATTACACTGTGCCAAATTATCTTTTCCTTAAAGAAGTTCCTTTATTTTATTATACGTTATTTTTTTTTTTTGCTATAAAAATAACGAAGGAATTGCAAAACTGCAAGTTGTGGAAGACATTTAAATATAATCTTATCTTTTTTTTTTAATTTGTATCAAATATATGTCTATATATATATATATACTTTTATAATTCGTAATAGTATGGCTGAAAACCATTAAATTCATTAATTAATCTGAAAAAAATATTGATTTGGAACGTTTCAAGTAACTTAAAACATTCCTTCAATTTCACCATTTTCATTAACTTCAATATTCATAAACCCACAGTGAGTTGGTAAACCTGGGATGGTTTGAATTTCAGCAGCTAATGCATATAAATATTGTGCACCAGTGGCAATTCTAACATCTCTGATTGGGAAAGTAAAACCTGTTGGTACACCCTTTAAATTAGCTTCGTGTGATAAAGAATATTGTGTCTTGGCGATACAGATTGGTAAATTACCAAAACCTTGCTTAGTGTAAAGATCAATCTTTCTTTGAGCTTCTTCACTAAATTCAACATCCTTGGCACCATACATTTCTTGGGCAATCTTATTAATCTTATCTTCAATGGTTAAACCAGTGTTTAACTCATAAAGAAATTTAAATTGATCATTACTGTATTCTTTAGTAGTATTTATGATACCTTCAGCTAACTTAACAGCACCTAAACCACCTTCTTCCCAATGATTAGAAACAATAGCATCAATAGCACCAGCCTTTAATGATTCTTCTCTGATAACTTCATGTTCCTTATCAGAATCTGATGACATTTTATTAATGGCAACAACAACTGGTAAATTATATGATTTAGCATTACTAATATGTTTAGCTAAATTGGCACAACCCTTTCTTAATAATTCAACATTTTCAGTTAAGTATTCATTTGGTAATGGAGCACCGGCTCTAACTTCTGGACCACCACCATGGACCTTTAAGGCTCTCACGGTGGCAACAATAACAATAACATCTGGGATTAAACCAGACGCACGAGATTTGATATTAATAAATCTTTCACCACCCATGGTAAAATCGAAACCTGCTTCAGTGATAACATACCCAACCTTTTCTTCTTTAACTTCTTGTTTCCAATTTGGATTGACACCAGCTAATTTCAAGGCAATTTTATCAGCTAAAACGGATGATGCACCAATAGAAATATTAGCAAATGGACCAGCATGAACGAAAACTGGTGTACCTTCTAAAGTTTGCATAATATTTGGTTTGACAGCATCCTTTAATAAGGCAGTCATTGCACCAGCACAACCTATATCTTCACAAGTAACTGGTTCATTAGTTTCTTTGTTGGTACCAATAACAATTTTACCTAATCTTTCTCTCATATCTTCTAGTGAATTACATAAAGCTAAGATAGCCATACATTCAGAGGCCACTGAAATATCGAACCCAGTCTTTCTAACAAAACCCTTTTCGGTTGGTGCTTCACCAATAGTAATACCTCTTAAGAATCTATCGTTACAATCAACAACACGTCTCCAAGTAATTGATTCTGGATCGATATTTAATCTAGCAAACCTATGGATTTCATCTTCCGTTAAATCATCTGGATTAGTCTTATCAATACCTAATTTTTCTAATCTTCTTAACATTGATTTAGTGAATGCTCTCTTACCCTTCTTAGCTGGAACTAATCTTTTGTATAATGGACCATCCTTTTGTGTAGATTCATGGAACATTCTAGTATCAATAGCAGCAGCTAATAAATTATTAGCCATTGAAATGGCATGAATATCACCAGTAACATGAAGATTAAATTCATCCATTGGAATAACTTGTGAATAACCACCACCAGCGGCACCACCTTTAATACCAAAAGTTGGACCCATAGATGGTTGTCTAACGTTAGCAAAAACCTTTTTATTTAAATGAGCACCTAAAGCTTGTGCTAAACCAACAGTAGTAGTAGATTTACCTTCACCTAATGGAGTTGGTGTAATACCAGTAACTAAGATATATTTACCATTTTCATTGTTTTTTAAACGATCAAGAATGTTTAAATCAACCTTACCTTTAACAAAACCATATGGTTCAAATTCATTTGAATGAATACCAGATTCTAAGGCAATATCGGTAATTTTCTTTGGAATTTGAGCTCTTGAAATTTCAAAATCTGATGGTACTGGTTTTAATAAATTTAATGGTAACTTGTTAAAGATTGGGCTATTTGAGTCACTAATATTATTTTCAGAATCATAAACTCTCTTAGCAGCAGTGAAAGTGTTTTGCATTAACATAGCAACAGTCATTGGACCTACACCACCTGGAACTGGAGTAATTAATTTAACTTTTTCAACAGCTTTGTCAAATTCAACATCACCAACGTATCTGAAACCACTCTTCTTAGTAGCGTCATCGACAAAATTAGTACCAACATCAATTACAACAGCATTTTCGTTGAACCAATCACCTTTAACAAATTCTGGTTGACCAATGGCAACAACGACAACATCGGCATCTTTAACAATACTTGGAATATTTTGTGTTTTTGAATGAACTATAGTGACAGTAGAATTAGCAGCAGTTAATAAGTGAGCCACTGGACCACCTACAATATCAGATCTACCAATAACAACACTCTTAGATCCTTCTAAAGTAACATTATAACGGTTTAATAATTCGATAATACCCTTTGGTGTACATGGTAAGAAAGATGGGGTACCATTCTTCTTAGCTAATTCACCAACATTAAATGAACCAAACCCGTCAACATCTTTCTTGGATAAAACGGCAGAAGTAACATTATCTTCGTTAATATGTTTTGGTAATGGTAATTGAACAATGATACCGTGAACAGAATCATCATTATTTAATAATTCAATATGATTTAAAATTTCAACTTCAGTAACATTATCTGGTAAATGGACAAAATCTACTTCAATTTGTGCCTCTTGGGCAGCTCTACGTTTCATCTTAACATAAGTGGATGAATCTGGTCTTTCACCAACTTGGACAATAGCTAATTTTGGTTGGAAAGTGTTATCAATTGATTTGATATCAATGATATCTTTAGAGATTTCTTGACGAATGCTGGTAGCACAAGCTTTACCGTCAATTAATTGAGCAGTCATTACGTTGTGTTAATTTGTAAGAAAAGTATTTTGTCTTTGCGAAATAAGAACGACAAGGTATGAAAACGTAGAAACACAAAGGTTGCAACTGTGAATTAAGACGAAAAGATATTGAATTATATACTTTAAAGCGCACTCAAAGAGAAGCTTCAAGCGTTTGAAACCTCCAAGATGAAGAAATTTGTGGAAGAGTCAGCAAAACTGTGGAGATTGCCGAAAGCAGAAAGAGCCGTTGAAAAGTAGGTCCGCTACGGGAAAATGAGTGACTTGGACAGTATAGCACAGACCGTGAGTGCACACCACATTTATATTATATATACAGTATACTTACTCATACACACAGTGAGTGTGTGTCCATTACCAAGACCATAAGTCTTGTACATAGTCTTCAGTGACCAGCTCATCGGTACCGTAAAGATCTTGCCAATGATTGAAGCCGCCTCTCAATACGTAAATATTGTATTTTTCTAGAGCATTCCCCTCAGTGATAGCGTTCAAATAACGTATAAATAATAAAGCAGCAGAGGGACCTCGTT
Organism: Grigorovia yakushimaensis; assembly: GCA_003709265.2. NCBI lineage: Eukaryota > Fungi > Ascomycota > Saccharomycetes > Saccharomycetales > Saccharomycetaceae > Grigorovia > Grigorovia yakushimaensis. The sequence continues at coordinate 322,335 of PPOC02000507.1, read as the reverse complement.
GTTGTGATTGAGCACAATGGAATACAACATTCATGATACCATCAACACCTCTTTTGCTTTCTAATTGGTTATATAATGTGTCTATATAATTTTCCTCGGTAGTATTGTCAATATGTTTCAACTTTTTGTATGGATAATTCCAACAACCCGATATATGACCTCCTAGGTAATCTGAACCTCTGACATCTATTATTTGAATGGGTTGACCTAAACTGTTTTTGTCATTTATTATCCATTGATATAAATCAGTGGCATCTATGTATTTGATATCTGCTACAGACATTTCTCGTATTAAGAGTGAGAAATTGGTATACAAATTGAGAAAACAGACAAACAGGCAGAAAATCGAAGAAGCAAATTAACAGATTGAAAAAACGGGCAAACAAACTGACAAACGGGAAACCAAAAAAATAAAACGACACCAGAAATATTCAGACAGCAAGCAGGCAAACAAAACAAACAAACAAACAAACAGACTGACACACAGACTGAAAAACAAACAGACAGAGCTTTTCAAGTTCCGCTGAAGGAAAAAGTTTTTCCGCTACTGAAGTTCATCGGCCGTTAACGGTGACTCATATTTTGCATCGTTTTTTTCATATAAATTGATTTTAGCAATGAGTTCCGTCAGTCATTGAGATTTATTTATTGTTCTTATTTTGTTGTCGCATATTTATTTCACTTAATATTTTAAATTATATAATATTATTTATCTAGTTTGATTAACACTGGTATAAACAGAACAGTAAATATTTACTAGAAAATCTTTTGAAGAAAACAAAATGGGTTTACTTTCAAATATTGCTAGTAAGAGAACTTTCTCTACTACTAAAAATGTAGCCAAGAAATTAAATAAATATTCTTACAAGATTACTGAACCAAAAGGTCAAGGTGCTTCACAAGCAATGCTTTATGCCACTGGTTTTAAGAAAGACGATTTTGGTAAAGCTCAAGTCGGTGTTGGTTCTTGTTGGTGGTCTGGTAATCCATGTAATATGCATCTTTTAGAATTAAATCATAGATGTTCCGCTTCTGTGGAAAAAGCAAATTTAAAAGCTATGCAATTTAACACAATTGGTGTTTCTGACGGTATTTCCATGGGTACCAAAGGTATGAGATATTCTTTACAAAGTAGAGAAATTATTGCTGATTCTTTCGAAACAATTATGATGGCTCAACATTATGATGCCAACATTGCTTTACCATCATGTGACAAAAATATGCCTGGTGTTATGATGGCTATGGGTAGACATAATAGACCATCCATTATGGTTTATGGTGGTACTATTATGCCAGGTTCTCCAACTTGTGGTTCTAATAACAAAAATGTTTCTAAGGAAATTGATTTAGTTTCTGCTTTCCAATCTTATGGTCAATATATTTCAAAACAAATCACTGAAGATGAAAGAGCTGATATTGTTGAACATGCTTGTCCAGGTCCTGGTTCTTGTGGTGGTATGTATACCGCTAACACTATGGCTTCCGCTGCTGAAGTTATGGGTATCACTTTACCAAACTCTTCTTCATACCCAGCTGTTTCTCAAATGAAGAGAGATGAATGTGATTCCATTGGTGAAGCTATTAAAAAGACAATGGAATTAAACATTTTACCACATGACATTTTCACCAAGCAAGCTTTTGAAAACGCTATCACTTACGTTATTGCCACTGGTGGTTCCACTAACTCTGTCTTACATTTAGTTGCTATTGCTCATGCTAATGGTGTTAAGATCACACCAGATGATTTCCAAAGAATCAGTGACAAGACACCATTATTAGGTGATTTCAAACCATCTGGTAAACATGTTATGGCTGATTTAATTAAGATTGGTGGTACTCAATCTGTTATCAAATTCTTATATGAAAACGGTTTCTTATATGGTGATGCCTTAACTGTTACGGGTGAAACTTTAGCTGAACGTGCTAAGAAAGCCAAATCTTTAGCTGATGGCCAAGATATTATTAGACCATTAAGCAACCCAATTAAACCAAATGGTCATTTACAAATTCTTTACGGTTCATTAGCCCCAGGTGGTTCCGTTGGTAAGATTACCGGTAAAGAAGGTACTTATTTCAAGGGTAAAGCTCGTGTTTTCGAAGAAGAAGATGCTTTCATTAACGCTTTAGAAAATGGTGAAATTAAGAAAGGTGAAAAAACCGTTGTCATTATTAGATATGAAGGTCCAAAGGGTGGTCCAGGTATGCCAGAAATGTTAAAACCATCATCTGCCTTAATGGGTTATGGTTTAGGTAAGGATGTTGCATTATTAACTGATGGTAGATTCTCTGGTGGTTCTCACGGTTTCTTAATTGGTCACATTGTTCCAGAAGCTGCTGAAGGTGGTCCAATTGGTTTAGTTAAAGACGGTGATGAAATTATCATCGATTCCGATAACAACAAGATTGATTTATTAGTATCTGAAAATGAATTAGCTCAACGTAAGAGTCAATGGGTCGCCCCACCACCACGTTATAACAGAGGTACTTTATCTAAATACGCTAAGTTAGTTTCTAATGCTTCTTTAG
>PPOC02000507.1:224272-319774 GCA_003709265.2 Grigorovia yakushimaensis | reverse complement strand
GAAAAACAAAAAAAAAGATAAAGATAATTGAATCTAGTTCAATTTGATATTTGTATAGTAGCAAAGGATTTTTTTATTCAACAAAGAAAGAGGTTTTTCACCTTTTTTTTTCGAATTGACAGAAATTTGAAATTTCATATTTATTATTTATTGTTATTTATTATTTATTATATTTTTTATTATTCGTTTATAAAGAATAACTATTTATATATATATAATCAGCATATAGTCCATTGAATGGATATGGATAATTTTTAATGTTAATTTTTAGTTTGGGACTTTTAACTTTTATACTTCGGTAACGTTAAAAAAAATTAAAAAAAGAAATGCGCAAGCCCGGAATCGAACCGGGGGCCCAACGATGGCAACGTTGGATTTTACCACTAAACCACTTGCGCTTATTTGTTTTTTAATGCTTTTAATGTTGTCCAGGCTACTTTAGTATTATTTTAAGATGCAACAAACGCCTATCATTAAAGCTTTAAATGTTTTTACGTTGCAGGATTGGACCGACTAAAACTACCAAATGTTTTATATATTTATTATTAGAAAATGTAAACCTCATAAAATGAGTTTGTTAGTGTTTTTTAATTGAAGTGAACTATTTTGAAATTGAATCTTTCTTAGCCCGAGAATTTGAGTTATCCTTACTTGTGAAAATGAAGCAATTTCCCAATAACTACGAAATTCACGTTTTAGCAAACAAACAACTTGTACTGTAAACTGATAAATATCATGAAAATAACATGGTAATTACTTATATTAAAACTAACAAAATAAGGAAATTTTCCTTTGCAAAAAAAAAAATTCTGGCACCATTGAATATGTAGAAAAAACTGGTAATTAAGCAAACTAGATGCTTTTTCTCCATTGTGCACTTCAGTTGCACAAAATTCAGTGGTTACTTTCTAGAATTGCTCTCTCTCTCTCTTCATTACAACTGCTTGGCGTGCCACAAGAAAGAATCGAGTTGAAACTTCCAAAATAACCCGGAAACCTTTAATTTTTTTTTTTCTTTAATGAAAATTGAAACTCATCGCTTTTGGAAACATCGAAAGTAAGTAGCAACTTCTACTGTTTGAGTGGTAAGTACGTGTGATCGAAGGAAAATGGTTGGAATAAAAACTGAAGCCATATTTACTGGTGCTAATCAACAAAATCAAGTTAGTGATTATAATAAAGAAAGAGAAGTCTTGGCTTTTGGTGCAGGTGAAAATATTGCATTATGGAACCCATTAGACAGTAGTCATAATGGTATATACATGACGTTAAAGGGTCACGAAGCTGATTTAACATGTATCAAGTTTATTAAAGGTAGTGATTTTATGGTTTCTACTTCTGAAGATTATCAAATAAAAATTTGGAAATTTGAAATTATTGGTGACATTAAGTCTTGGAAATGTATTCAAACTATTAAACACTATCAGAATTCCATTGTTGCTTTAGCTGTCCTACCGAAATTAATTGCTGTGGGTTGTGCTAATGGGTTAGTATCTATTTGGAATCAACCTAATGATGATGAGGAATTTATCTTGGGTAACGAATTTGAAATTGCTAAAAATGTTCTACCGTTATCATTATCAATGACAAATGTTATTAATAATAAGTATATTTTAGCTGTTGGTGGTACAAATGTTAACATTTTTATTTTTTCCTTTATTTTTGATGAAGATAATAATAAAATTTTAGATTGTCAATTATCTACTAAATTAGAAGGTCACGAAGATTGGATCAAATCTTTAACATTCCGTCATCAAGAAACTCCAGGTGATTTATTATTAGCATCAGGTTCGCAAGATCGTTATATTAGACTTTGGAGAATTAGAATTAATGAATTGATTGATGATCCAAATGAAGATGAAAATAAATTAGCTCTATTGAACAATAAACAATTCAAATTCACCGTTGGTGATGATTTAAAGGTTGCTATCAATTTTGATGCATTGATTATGGGTCATGACGATTGGATTTCCTCCATTCAATGGCATGAAACTCGTTTACAATTGTTAGCCGCTACAGCTGATACTGCTTTGATGATTTGGGAACCTGAAGAAACTTCTGGTATCTGGATTTGTAATACCAGATTAGGTGAATTGTCTTCTAAGGGTGCCTCTACCGCTACTGGTTCTGTTGGTGGGTTCTGGTCTTGTATTTGGTTCAACAATGGTGATAATGATTATATCTTAACTAATGGTAAAACAGGTGCCTGGAGACTTTGGTTAGCTCAAAAAGACGGTATTGTTGAACAACAGTTGGCTATTTCTGGTGCCACTAAAGAGGTCACTGATATTTGCTGGTCTAAAGATGGTAAATTTTTATTATCTACTTCATTAGATCAAACTACTAGATTATTCGCACCATGGTTAATAAATGCAGATGGTTCTAAAAGAAATGTCCGTACATGGCACGAATTTTCAAGACCGCAAATTCATGGTTATAATATGATTTGTTGTGAAATTTTAAACAATACAAGATTTGTTAGTGGTGGTGATGAAAAAATATTCAGGTCATTTGATGAACCAAAAGGTGTCGCTGAAATTTTACAAAAGTTTGTTGATTCAAATATTAATACTGATTTAGAAATGCCAGAATCAGCTTCTGTTCCTGTATTAGGTCTTTCCAATAAGGCCACTGAAGATGTGAATGAAAATGAACAAGAAGATGTCGATGAATTAGAAACAAATGACAATAAAAACATCTCTTATGATCTAGTTCAATCGTTAACTCAACCTCCAATGGAAGATACTCTTCAAAGACATCTTCTTTGGCCAGAAATTGAAAAACTATACGGTCACGGTTACGAAATTACTTGTTTAGCGGTTTCACCAGATGGTAAATTAACGGCTTCTGCATGTAGATCAAATACAGCACAACATTCCGTAATTAGAATTTTCGATAATACCTCTTGGCTAGAGTTGAAACCAAATTTAGCATTCCATAACTTAACAATTACAAGATTGAGATTTTCACCAGACAACAAATATTTATTAAGTGTGTGTAGAGATAGACAATGGGCTGTTTGGGAAAGAAATTTACAAGACAATTCATTTACTTTACTACAAGGTAATGAAAAGCCACATTCGAAAATTATTTGGGATGGTGACTGGGCACCAGAAGAGTTTGGTAACGTGTTTATAACCGCTTCAAGAGATAAAACAATCAAACTTTGGAGATTTGATCAATCCAAAAAAGAATATTCTCTTGAAAATTCTGTTAAATATAAGAGAGCTGTAACAGCTGTGTCCATATTAGATAAACCAATTGATAATAAATTATTCATTGCCGTTGGTTTGGAAAATGGTAGCATCATCGTTTACAATTATGATGTTGAAACGGGTTTCCAAGAATTACAAGAATTGGACAACAATATAACACCGGCTGATAAAGTTACGAGATTAAGGTGGGCTAAACCTGATAATATTGCAGATAATGAACTTTTATTAGCGTCATCAAGTAGTGATACCACTACACGTATATATTCTATATTATATTAGAGTGTATTGAAAAGAAATAAATGTATGTATATAATCCAATAACTATTGAATCTATTGATTATCTAGTGAAATGCCATGACGATATCCATTTTAGAGATTTATGTTCATCCAGAGAACCAATCATACCGTTACATAATGGACGGAATAAGTAGTAAGAGTAATAACATCCACCAAATAATACTAAATATATTGGAATCTTAATGTAAAAACGAGAAGAACCAATACAACGATCAACCATAGACCCAAACACGAATATGGCAAAATATAGTGCTGGGATATAATGATGGAAATAGGTAACTCTTGACATTATAACAAATGGTAGATAATGTGTTAACCAAGCTATAAATGGGAAACCAGTTTGCATTAATAATTGCCATATTTCATCTTCAGTAAATGAAATTTGTTGCCTCTTCCATTTAATTGCAATAGTTAAAATGATAAATGGTAGTAGTAAAATGGATAGAGTTGAAATCCAAGTATTGAATGGTGATGTCAACATATAATATCTAACGGTACCGGTAGACCAACCTGTCATTCTTAAACCTCTGTAAAGAATTGGCCATTCCCACCATGAAGATGCCAATGAATCATACGCATCTGTGTCAGGAACTAATGCATTGTTTGTGGAGGCCATTGCAAAATTCAATAAGATGAAATCAGCCCAAAACTTGGATTTTGGTGGTACGTAATCTTCAGCAATTTCTAAAGCACTATTCCAGTGATCTTCAATATTCCACCAAGTTGATTTATCTTTTGATGTCCATGACTTTTTACAAACAATTTCAGCTTGATTAAACCCCCAATTTGGATATGATAACCCAGTTGTAGCTAGGTAACAACCTAACACGTCATGTCTTAATCTAAATATTGTAGAAATTGGATGTAAAACATTACTTTGTTCATCAGTGTAATTTACATTTGGTGATGGCAATTGTTTTACAATTTCGACTACCCAATTATCCTTGATATCACCAACTTTTTCATCACCATAACCAGAGACTTCAAAATTACCTCTAGAGACATGAGATGGTATTTCATGTGAATGTAAATTAGAACCTGTATTATTATGAACTAATCTTAAAGTGGAACCGTCAGCAATTGCAATTAAATGATTATTTTCATTACGGAAATTTTCGTCTAGTTTTATGTTGCTTTCCCTTGAGACTTTAAATTGCCAAACGTTATTATCATCAGAATGACCATAACCAGTAACTTGTCTTTGTCTAGATCCATCTGGATAACCTTGGACATGTGAATGTAATAAATTTGGGCTCAAACCATGAGATCTGATAGTGACGGTTGAACCAAAAGTAACCAAACGAGGTGATTTACCAATTTGAGAACCTTCTAGATTAATTTGGAAAAGTGTATTAGTAGAGGCATCACCTGTACCGGATTTGTATAATAAATTAAAATGAATTTTGAAGCAAAACATGTAGATTAAAAATGGGACAACAATCAAATATAGTATTCTTATTAACCAATGTTTCATGTATTTCGTTTTTCCAATTTTTGGGTCATAATACAAACGTAAAAGATCGATAACAGTATAGAAACCGACCACAGCGGTGACAAACAACCCAACCCATTTCACTGAACAAACACAACCAATTGAAATACCAGTTAAAAGAAACCAGAAAATCCATCTTTTTGTGAATGGTACATTTCTCAAAGTATGTAATTTACACATACAATGGAAAGTGGTTGCTGTAAATAATAAAAGAATTGGATCCAATAAGATGAATTTAGAAATAACGATGAATCCTGTGTCTAAAGTAGTCATTAATGCAATTAGATAAGAAGTCCAATAATTAAAGTTTAATAGTCTTGCTGTATGGAAACAAAGGGGAGTCACTAAACTACCATAAAATGCCATATATTTTCTTACTTGATGATGATTCATAACAGCTGGGAAGTTGCTTGCATTTTCTAAATCAAAACTACCTCTATATCCACCTAGATATTCACCTAATGCTACAAGCATTTTACCTAGGGGTGGATGGACATCATGATAATATTCATGAGCTAAATAATATGAACCAAATTTAGCAAAATGTGCTTCATCCCAAACAATGCTACCTGTCAAAATAAGAAACCTCATTCTTATTCTTGCTGCCCATATGAATAATAGAAATGGACCTAAATTATCCAAAATCAAACTCTGTAATTGTGGAAACTTGCAAAAAGTGTTCAATCTCTTGAATTTTCCCATCTTTGCTGCTGGGGATTCAATTGCTTGAGAACTACTTTCAGTTTTATCATCGATGTTAGATATTATCCCAGTGTCATCGGTCTTGTTATCCCCGATAACAAGCTCTTTATCTGTCATGGTAGAGTTTCAAACTTGTAAATCTTCCAGTTCTTGGAGTTTTTTCACTTTTTTCTATTATTTTACTACTGAAATATTTATAATTTATATAATTTTGAGATTTACATTTCTGAATTGGGCAACAAATTTGGATTAATAATGGCAGTATTGGAAAGCGCGTATTGGTGTGGTTTCTTTGTTCTTGATGCATGTCAGCAAGGAGTCTGGGTACTCTCTATCTTGGTATTTTTCATATATCTGTGATAGAAACCACCAAATCTCTGCAGAATAATAAGCATCAATATTTCCTATTATACACGATTCTAATAGTAATTTCAATCTAGCATAGGCAGCTGATTGATCTGTTTCATTGGCAAATATTGTTTCTGTTTCCTTAAGAGGTTCTTTAGTTGAGGAAATCAAGGGTAAATATGCCTCAATATCCTTATGATCAGCTTTTAGTGGCAGGACTAATTCGGACATTGCTACAATTGCATCAACATTCATATCATCATAAAATAATGCTTTTTCTAATTCAGCCATTGAGTTTTTAGGGCTACCCTGTAATAAGGACAAATAACTATTGACAATATAATAGTTAATATTTTTGAAGGATGTGTTTATCTTGTTCGATTCTTTAATAGCATTTTTCGCTTCTTGTAATAATTCTTTGATTCCGTCTACTTCATCATTATTTTCACACATTTGTCTCTCTTGATCATATAGCTCCATATAAAATTCTGCTGTAAGTAACCAAATTGTTTGTAAAATAAATAATTTATCTCTACTGTAAAAATAAATTGAATTTTTAGTGTTTTTATTCGTCTCTTCATTATGACTATTATTACTATCAATGTTGTTATCATTATCGTCATCATATAAATCGTGATATAATGCAAATAAATCCGGTATAATTTCAATTGCATCTCTAGTGCCAAAAATTTCATTAAGTAAGTAAATTTGTGTTATCTTCAGATTAATTAATTGCCATTTATCTTCATCTGTAACCACATCACTTTCATTTACCATTGATTCTAACACTGAACAAATAATCTTATATGAATCTTGTTTATCCTCTTGTACAGATTTACAAAGTGCTAAAAGATGCCAAGCTTTATAAAATAATGGATCTTTATTTAATATTTGATTCTCCAAAAATTCAATTGATATATCAATTTGTCTCATTTGTGATAATGTAAACGCGTATTCAAAATACAACTCTTTTAAAATTTTCTTATGGGCAACTTCACTTTTAGAGAATAACGACATTGCGTTACATAAGTATGAAGTTAATTGATTATTTTGTAAACTTGTTAAATCATTTTTTTTTAATTTAAACAAAATTTGCCATGAGTTAGTCAATATTTCACAAATTTTTTTAGGTAAGACAATCTTTATGTGATTTGATACAAAATTTAAAGAATCACGTTGATTTATTTTCAAATCGTTAAATAATTTAAATTTGTTATATTGATAGAAAAGTATTAACAATTGTAATAATTCATTCATTATTGAATCCATTTGAAAAATTTCTTTAAGCGATTCACCGCGATTTTCATTAAACAAATTATTTAGTACAAAGCAATATGATTCAATCAAACTAATAATGTCATCATATTTGTTAATATTATTACAATCGTTAATATTTTTCAAATCACCACCGTTTAATTCCATATTTTTTTTAGAGTATTTCATTAAATTGTTAAAATTTAAGACTGATTCCTTTACGTTACCAGTAATCATAAAATAAACCATGGCAGTCTTAGATATTTCGATATCTTGGAAAGTTTTACCCATGAAATTTACAAGTATCTTGTACCATTGCGGTGATAGTTTGTCCCTACGGTAATAAAATTTTTGGAAGAAAAATTGTAAACTTAGTTGACAATCAATAAGTAATTTATCATTCTGTTCATCAGCGTTTGGGAATTTAATTTGAGTCAAATACTTTTCAAAGAAGGCAATTAAATTATCTTGAATTGATTGGACTGATTTGTAATTAACATCTTTATTTAAGATGAACAAAAGGAAGTAAATTGGTACGTAGGTAAATTTGTCACTTTGCAAACTTTTCTGCAAAGTTGTTAAATCTATTTTCAATTCATTGGATATTAAATAAATGTAATCAAAAATGTAACCCTTGGATAATAAATAGTGCGGAATATCTCGTAATAAAGATAGAAAATCATTAATATCAAATTTTTTACTTAACAGTCCCAAGTAATAATACTGTTCTAGTTTTAATAGTAAGTCAAAATTGACAATAGGTTCAATTTTTTTCAATTGATTGAATGATTTTAAAGCTTTAATATTTTCCTTCATGTGGAAATAAATGATACCTTGACAATTATTAACAATGTTCATGATCAATTGATAATAATCTTTCCCACTAATTAGTTTGATAGAATGTTCCATGGATAGCAGTAATTTGCTGCATTCTTTAGTTAAAGTTTGCAGGAAGCTAGAGTTAATGTTGTCCTGTTGAAATACATGGAAATAAGTTCTGAATTGAAGATCCAAAGCCATATCCAGTAATTCTATTGAAGTATCACAATGGGATGACCCCATAAGACGTCTTTGAAGAGAGTCTTCTACCACATTTCTCAAGCGATTGTTGTTCATTATTTATTTCAGCAGTGCATTGCAAAAATTCATTTTTTGGATTGTTCAATTTGATTTTTGATGATTATCTTTGCTGCTCAGCAGTTTGGGACTGCTGGAGTGGTCATTGTGGTGCACTGCGTGTGCAGTGTACTCTTGTGAGGTCTCCCCCAATGCTTTGTGTTCTACAGTAAACTTTCCTCAGGCAGTTTCTGTTTCTCTATGCCTGCATTGGAACAGGATTTACATTGAATTTATCTGCACTGTGGAATACAGAAACAATTTGTAGAATGACATTGTTTCAAGCATCTAGCAAGTTTTCTTTTTTGTACTTTGTACTTTGTATTTTGTATTTATTGTATGACAATGTTCACTTTGAAATAGTAGTATCTCTTGAAGTTCGTCACTCTTGACTTATGATCAATTTAGTGCAAAATTCACATATCTATTCGGTATCTGAGCACTGAGAGTTTCAAACATATAAGCTTGTGTTCCGTACATAACATATATAGTCCAGTATATAACGTTCAAAGGGCCAAAGAAGTTCACTCATCCCAACGAGCAGCCAAAAGCAGCAAAATCCAATTTATTTTCAGTTTTCCCAATTGAAAAACCACAAAACATCGAATTCAACCAATGAGTGATCAAATCAACAGACAGAAGTCTCATCGTTGGGCTAGTGCTGGTAGGGCAAATTATGATGGTGCTGGTTGGGACAGTGAAAGTGAAAACGAAAGTGATTTCGAAATCAGTGCGAGAAATTATGAACCGTTGAATACATCTAACAAATCTGATCCTCATCGTAATTCAAATCCTATAAAAAATGACCAGTTACCTTCTTTACCTAAATTAAACTATAATAATAATCATGCTGATCATACTGATGCAGTTGATGATGATAATGAGACTGATGATGATAATCTTGCGAAAGATAAATTACATACTTCAAAAACACCAATTAGCGAACCACCTTGCAATTCACTTACCAACACGAATGAAAATATACCAAGATTGAAAACAACACCAACAAGAAACATTACTGGTGATTTAGATGATTTGATGAATGAAATTTCAAAAGAAATGACACCAATTGTGGAACAAAAATCAAAATTTGGTTCTGATATACGTGATGAACTAGTGAGTAATACCAATACTACAAGCAATGAAAATTTCATGTCGGCTAGATCTTCTCAATCACCAATGAGGACACGATCAACTTTAAATATAGTCAATAACGATCAAAATAGTATTATAATTGAGAGTTACAAATCAAATGATAATAGTAGCGATGATGTTTCAGATCAGGAAAATGATCTTACAGCTCAAAACTTACAAGTATCTCAAGATGGTTATTTTGAAGCTTATATGAACAACGACAAACATTCAAATTGGCAAGACGAAACTAATAGTTATACTTCGTCTTTCTTTTCTGATGATTCTGAAAGTATTGAATTAAGTAATACAAATGAAGTCAATAATATTGTTGAAGAAGAACAGAATACAAGCATGGAATCAAAATCGTATCCAGTCTTGGAAACCAATGTTAATGCTCAACCTTCAAGAAAAACTAATAAAAGAATTGCGCCAAATGAACCGATCAAAACGATTAACAAGGACGAACCAACAAATGAAGAAGAGGAGCTTGATGTCTTGTCATACACTGCATCAGTAAATTATGAAGAAGAACCAGTTTTCAATCCAAGCGAAGATTCTGATGATGATGAAGATTTCAAATTTAAATCAAAGGCAATTAGAGAATCGATCATTGAATCCAGTGATGATGATGATATCATGTATTACAGAAATAGACCTCAACCTAGAACTAATGAATTTGTTAAACTTACAACGATTGAAAGCAAAACAACTGATTCTGATTCTGATCGTACAGATATTGGTCCTGATAATAATGATACTCAAGATGAGGTCGATGACCGATCATTTTCACAAGACTACAGTTCAATGCAACATTCAGATAACAATAAAATCAATAATGATCACGACAGTGACGACGATAGCTATATTGTTAACGCTGATAGTGAAAGGGTTGAAGCGTATAATTTTAATACATCTATTAACCAAAAACCAGATATTAAAGATGTTAGTAATCAAAACAAATATAGTGATGTTGACAGTTATAATGATAGTGCTAATGATAGTACTGGCGATGATGACAATTCTCAAGAACCTTTGCAAGTCTCTAAATCAGGTTATTTTACTAAAATTGTCAATGAAGATAGTAGCAGAGAGACCTTTAAGTATGATCAAAATAAAAACAGTAGTAACACCTTATCTATTCCTGAAACTATTGCAGATGATGACGATACTAACTCTGAAATTGATTCAAGTGATAATAAGGAATTGAAAAATGTTAAATCAAACATAACCTCGACTAGCCAAGAAGAAATAGCTGATAATAACAGTAGTATTGTTGATATGAATCGTACTCTTTCAGCTTCTAATGAATCATTTGAAACACAAAACCAATACAGTGAAGACTCCAGCATAAATGCAACGGATGATGATTCAAACAAATCCATAAATGAAGAAGAATCAATAACAAGAAAAGAACAAGAAATCCACAAAGACCTTGAAGACAACGATGAGGAAAAGAATAACGAGAAACATGATGATAATGAAGAGGGTGAAGATGAGGATATATCTGAAACTAAAGAAAGCGAGAAAAAGAGAAATATGAAATCACGTCAATCAGTCAATCTAGGCAAATGGAAACCAGATACGGATTCTTCCAGATCAGGTTTTCTGAAAGAGAGTAGTAATAACATTGAACCACCCCCAGGTTTCGTAGTGGATGAAAATGGTGAATTGGTTGACCTAACGCCATCTAGCTTGAAACCAAGGGTAGTATCAACATATTCTGAAATGGAAAGTGAATGGAACGTTTTCCCATCTAATAGTACTCAAGATGATTTACAAACTATAGCTGATACTAAAACTCTTTATGACAATAGTACAATTTTTAATGTACCGGGTCTGATTACACACCATAATAAACTTCCACCTTTACCAGAAAACATTGAAACTACAAACTTAAATGTTGAAAATAACGGATCCACAATGATACCGTCAACATCTGTTATTAGCAAAAATATTTCAAAAGACGGATCAATAACAGGTATTCAAGCACCAAATATTGGCAGCATAAATAAATTAAGTTCAAATTTAAAGATGAATAACATCCCTACATTAGACGTTCATCAATTAATTGCTACCAATAAGAAGACACATAACCAAAAATTACAAGAATTGAGACACTATTCTGAACAATTGGCTCAATTTGATTCAGGTTTGGAGACATGGATATCGTTTGAATTAAAATCAATGGGTAAAAATGATAAAGAATTTATATTTGATGAATACAAGGGGAGTAAACACGTTAAAGAAGCCTATGCAAATGCAGATGAATTGAGTAAAAAACATACTGTAAGTAATACGGTTGCTAATGTGAATCAAAATGTTAGTCATTTGAGGAAAAAGGTTTTCCAAGGTAGGATGAAACCAAAAACTTTATTTTCATCAATTGGTAAAGGTGTTAAATTGTAGAGTACTTTGTAGACGAAAATGTGTCCTTGGATTCTATTTTTTTTGTATTTATATAATAGATAGTGAAGTAATGATAGATATTCCTTATTAATTTCAAATGTTTGTTTATATGATCTTGTTCTTTCCTTAGTCCTTGAGATAATAAATTGTTGAATTTACTTGATTTCAAAATTTTTATTGCTGCCGGCTATGTGTAAAACACAAAACAGAGTTATCTATGCAAGTAAGTAGCTCAAAAACAAATATTTAAAGTTGTGAATATCATATTTAATTTGAGTGAACTTCAAAAATTTTGAGATTTGAATCAAATCGATAATCTTATGATTTTTCATTAATTAAGGAAGTTGTCAACTCAGAGACACATACATAAAGATAGATGAACAACAGCACTGAACAACAATTTTTTTACTTAGGCTTTGACCTATCTACGCAACAACTCAAATGCATTGCCATAAATGAACAACTTTCGATTGTTCACACAGAATTTGTTAAATTTGATCAGGAACTGCCTAAGTATGGGACCACTAATGGTGTATACGTTAATGGTGATGAAGTAGATAGCCCTGTAGCTATGTGGCTTGAAGCATTAGATTTAGTGTTGAAGAAATTTAAAATGAACGGGTTTCCCTTAAATCAAGTGCAATCCATCAGTGGTTCATGCCATCAGCACGGTTCCGTTTATTGGTCTCAAGAGGCTGAAAGTTTGCTTGCAAACTTAAACAATGACCAAAGACAGTTAGTAGAACAGCTAGGAAAGGCGGCTTTTTCAAGACAGAATGCACCAAATTGGCAGGATCATAGTACAAGTAAACAATGTAAAGAAATGGAAGGTGTAGTTGGTGGTTCTTATCAGATGTCACGAATTACTGGTTCTAAGGCACATTTAAGATTTACTGGGCCTCAAATTTTGAAGATTGTAGAAGAAGAACCGGAGACATACCATGCTACCAGTTCAATAAGTCTAATTTCAAATTTCTTAAGTAGCTTACTATGTGGTAAACTAATCCCACTAGACGAAGCCGATGTGTGCGGTATGAATCTTTATGATATTTCAAAAAGAAAGTTTTATCAACCTTTAGTTGATTTGGTCAACGAGAAGAATGCTGATTCCAATGATGATATAACTGAAAAATTACTTGGCAATCCAGTTTCATGCAAAGAACCCAAAAAATTGTCCAATATTTGTCAATATTTCCAGGACAAATATGGGTTCAATGCCAATTGTTCTATTTTTCCCTTCACAGGTGACAATTTAGCCACAATATGTTCATTACCATTACAAAAAGATGATATTTTATTATCTTTAGGAACGAGCACAACGGTCTTACTGGTTACAGATCAATACAAACCTTCGCCAAATTATCATTTATTTATACATCCGACAATTCCAAATATGTATATGGCAATGATTTGTTATTCAAATGGATCTCTTGCAAGGGAAAGCATAAGAAAAGAGTTAAGTAACAGTAACGATTGGGTCGATTTCAATAATGCATTAGATGATACAAATATTGACATTTCTGATGAATTAGGTATTTATTTTCCTTTAGGGGAAATTGTACCAAATGCTCCAAGTAATACTATCAAGAGAGTTAAATTTGACCCAAAGACAGGTAACATTTTACAGTACTTAACTAGATTCGATAATGTTAAACATGATGTGAAAAACATTGTTGAATCGCAAGCATTAAGTTGTCGTATTAGAATTTCCAGATTATTGACACCTAGTAAACCGTCTTCCACTAGCAATACTGAAGATAATATTTTATTGTCATTTGATGCAGATAGGGAGGTAGTTTTATCAGAATATTTCTATGGTAGACCAAATAGAGTGTTCTTTGTTGGTGGTGCTTCACAAAACGATTCTATTGTAAAAACATTTTCAGAAGTGCTCGGTGCACGTAATGGTAATTATCGTTTAGATATACCTAATTCTTGTGCATTAGGCGGTTGTTTCAAAGCAATTTGGTCCGAGAAGACTCTGATTGATAACAACACTCCCAGTTTTGATCAATTTCTGCAAGAAACCTTCAACAAAGACGAATTGCATGAGGTACCATCGGTGCAAAGTGAGCAATGGGCACAGTACAGCAAGAAGATTGTGGCGATGAGTCAGCTGGAGCAACAAATCTGACTGAAATTTGCAGTTTTTTAGTCAAAATTCCAAATTGAAAAATCATAAATTAAATTTCCTAAAAATGATAAGATAAGATAAACAAGCATCAATCAATCAATTGACCCAGATGTTTTCAGCTAAAATAGTAAAGACAACTTTGGCCCAATTAAGGCCATTAGGGTGTAGAAACTTTACAAATTCAAGCGTTGTCAGTGACATCAAAGCATTTTTAATGCCTGCTATGTCACCCACAATGGATAAGGGTGGTATTATAGATTGGAAATTTAAAGTTGGAGAACCTTTCAATGCTGGTGATGTTATTCTAGAGGTGGAAACAGACAAAGCTCAAATTGATGTTGAAGCACAAGATGATGGTAAATTTGCGTCAATTGTTATGAATGCTGGTAGTAAAAACGTTAATGTTGGTGAGCCAATTGCTTATATTGCTGAAATTGATGATGATATTAGTAACTTTGAACCAGAAAAAAGTGCAGCCAAACCAAAGGAGTTGGAAATTAAAGAACAGTTATTAAAGGAAAAGGAATCCCAAAAAGTGGCCGTTTCAAATACCTCTAACACTACTCTTTTACCATCAGTACAAATTTTATTACATCAAAATGGTATTTCAAATATTGATGCTTTAAAAATTATAAAGGGTACGGGTAAAGATGGTAAAATTCTAAAAGGTGATATAATGGAACACTTAGGTCAAATACCTAAGGAATCAGCAAAACAAATTGCCGAATATATTGCCAAAACTGAAAAGTTATCCTTACCAAAATTATCTGAAACAACAAAGGAGGTAAAGAAAGAACAAATTGAAGGTGAAAGATCAATTAAGGAAACTATTAGCAAAGACAAGGAAATAAGTAACACTACAGAACCCATAGAAGAGAAAGTTGAAAAGGTTAAGAAAATTGAAATTGAACCACCAACACCAATAAAACAAATAGTAACATTGATGTTCCCTGAGAGTATGAACTATAATAAGTTAGATATTACAATTACCAAAATTTTAGCTAAATTGTACCAAACATCACATAAAACGCAATCAATGGATACTAAATCAAAATTATATGATCCACTTTTTGAAGATTTGTTAATTATAGATCCCCATAAAATTAGATTCAATTATGATTACCATTTGAGTAAAATCGATGAAACTGGAAACAGATTTACCTTAATGGTAGATATCTTAAGATTTAATCAATACAATGATGCTAAGTTTAAGACAGATAATTTTATTAAGCAATTAAAAACCATTCAAGATTTATTGTTATAGGGGAAATTGTTAAGAAAGGTAACTTGCAAAGAAGAAATACGAAAGAAAGAAAAAATTAAAAAAAAAAGTTCTTAAATCATAATCTAAATCATTAATATATTTACTTTATAATATATTTCTTATATACATCATTTTTTTATGTTACTTATTTATATTTTTTTAATTGAAAGAAGAGAAAAATTCTATAAAATATTTGTCTTACTAAACAAAAAAACAAATTAAAAGGCAATATAACCATTGTCTTCTAAGAATAAGACAACCTTTTGAACAATGTGATTAATAGTCTCATCAGCAGTGTCTAATTTGATATCAGAGTTTTCGTTAATACCTAAGTTGTAAATGTTTTGATGTTTAACAGAAACACCTTCCCATGGAGTTGGAACAATTAAACCAGTACCAGCTTGAATAAAATCTGGAATTAAGTTTAATAAATTAGCGTCATTGTCGGCATGTTCAAAAATTTTGTAGAATCTACCACCACCAAATTGTAAGAAAGTAGATAATAAGGCAATAGCTAATTGATCACGAGATACCTTTAGTGATTCATCTAAGATAATAGCGAAACCTTGCTTTGGTCTTGGTGGATTAGATTCTCTTAAAATCTTAACAACTTCTGGGTAAGAGAACCATTCTGGGATATGACCACCGACTCTTAAACGACGTCTTAATTCAGTACCGGAAATGTTTAATGTCTTAGTCTTAGTGGTATCAATTTCATCAATTGGAGCATAACGGTCTTCATCTGGTAAATAAGTAACCATTCTGAATGGAACCATATCAATATCTAATTCATCTTTGTAAGAAGAAACTAATTCTTGAGCATCATATGGACCGTAGAAATCTTCACCTTTTGAGTTAGAACCAGGACCAGCATGATCTCTACCAACAATGAAATGTGATGCACCATAGTTCTTTCTGATAATAGCGTGCCAAACAGCTTCTCTGTCACCAGCCATTCTCATAGCTAATGGTAAAAGAGATAAAAATGCTAAACCATTTGGATAACGTTTAATAATTTCTTGGTAAACTCTAACTCTAGTGTGATGATCAATATCACCTGGTTTGGTTAAAC
Organism: Grigorovia yakushimaensis; assembly: GCA_003709265.2. NCBI lineage: Eukaryota > Fungi > Ascomycota > Saccharomycetes > Saccharomycetales > Saccharomycetaceae > Grigorovia > Grigorovia yakushimaensis. The sequence continues at coordinate 303,340 of PPOC02000507.1, read as the reverse complement.
CAACAACTGGATGAATTAAAACCTTGGAATTAGTTTCTCTAGCGGCTCTAACGGTTAATTCTCTGTGAGCTCTATGCATTGGATTACGAGTTTGGAAGGCAACAACACGATCCCAACCTCTAGAGTCAAATTCTGATCTTAATTGTGCTGGAGTCTTTCTTAAACCTGGATAATCGTAATGAACAGGTAATTGAATAGCTTCTAATGAACCACCAATATAATATTCATTGACAGTATTCATTAAGTAAACAATAGCTGGATGTTCTGGATCACCTCTAAAGACTTTTTCAGCTTCAACTTGTTTGTTTGGTTTGTAAACATCGTCAATGGTTAAGATAGCAATTGGAATAGAATCATCTTGTAAAAGAGCAATTCTTTGACCACTCTTAACAGTTTGAGCAAATTCAGTGGTAACATCTAAGTTAATTGGCATAGTCCATAAAGCACCATTGGCTAATCTAGAGTTTTCAACAACATTGTTGTAGTCCTTTTCATTTAAGAACCCAGTTAATGGTGAGAAACCACCGTTTAAGATTAATTCGATATCACAAATTTGTCTAGCGGTTAAATTCCATTTGGTTAATGTATCAAATTCATTTAATAATTGTTGTTTCTTAGAAGCATCTCTAGCGATTAAATCTTGTAAAATACCACCGTGTGGAGCAGGCATGATGTATAAGTTGTATTGAAATTAGTGTTTAATTAGTTTTTGTCTAAAAGAAACAAACAAAGTAATTGCAAATAGTGTTGTGGTATTGAGTAGGACATCTGTACATATATATACCCCAGTGAGAGTCAGTGCCAGTTGAACACAGTTGGTCTTTCAACTGTGACTGTGTACACAATTTGTGGGAGAACTCGAGCATTGCACGTGACAGTACTGCACCGGTAGAAGACACCGCAGGGCGTGATTACCCGAAGGAGACATGACTACCTCGAGGACGTCTGTTCAACATTTGTGGCAGGGCCAGAATGAACACGTAAAAAGGTGGGACTGAGACATATAATGGCAACAACAACAGCGAGATGATCAATATAAGCGATATTGTGGACAATGTTTTTGCGAAATATTATAACAACTTTGATGCTAACTATAGAATATTTATAGTGTTAGTGGGGCCACCTGGTTCGGGTAAATCAACCATTGCACAATTGATCAAAGATGAAATAAATAAAAGGTATCAGATCTATAACGATAGCATCACCGAGAAAAACAATGATAGTTTTGAAGACAAAAATTCAGAAACAAGTGATTTAAATGATATGTCGATTTTCAACAATGTTGTGGATAGTATCCCCACAATAACTGAAGAACTGAACGAAAGATTAAATGAAGGTAACGGTGTCATATCAGATGTTATAGAAGATACTAGCTTTCAACCCTTTAAAAGATCAATTTCTGAAAATAACGATAAATACGAAATTGTTGGACGTGGTGGTATAGATAATTCTATTACTATCTCTGTGCAATATGAAAACGATATCAATCCCGAGAGTAGTAGTATAACAGAAATTGTACCCATGGACGGTTTCCACCTCTCAAGATCTTGTTTAGATAAATTTAAAGATTCTACATTAGCACATAAAAGACGTGGAGCACCATTTACCTTTGATAGCAATAATTTTTTACAATTAATTAAAGTTTTATCTTTGATAAACAACACTGGTAGCAAAAGCAATGGCATGTCCCCTGAAAAAAGGGAAATTGCAAAAGAAACTGCTATAAATGAAAATGACAATACTTTGGAGACAACAAAAGATATGAATCAAGTCTTTAATTGGATTAATCAAAGTTTTAATAATAATATCCCGATGATATCAATTCCCGGATTTGATCACGCATTAAAAGATCCAACTTTGAATCAATATAAGATCTCCCCTAAAACTAGATTCATAATTTTGGAAGGATTATATTTATTGTATAATAGTGAAAATTGGTCACAAATAAGTGAGATCTTGAATCAGAATTCAAATACAATTTTTTATAAGATCGATATTGATGAAGATGTTATTGAAAACAGGGTGGCTAAGAGACATTTGGAAAGTGGTCTTGTTGAGACAATTGAACAAGGTAAAAATAAATTCAAACAAAACGACTTGATCAATGCTAGATTAATCAACAGTAATATGATACTTAATTCTAATATTATCAATATTAGAAATGATTAAAGGTTTGTAAAGATAGTAGTCATCTGATCCTTCTCTTTGAATTATGACAAAATATAATAATAGCATATAAGAAAAAATAATGAATACAATCCGTTTAAGAACCACATGAATACAAGCTGCACTCGCTAGCCATGTGTCAAATTCCAATTTCAACAAATCGGCTCGTCTTTTCTCATGAACCGCTAAAAAAATCACACCATTTTTCACCATCGGAGTCTTACAAATTCTTTTTTCAAACGCAATTTGGAATTTTGAAAATGGAATCCTGTTTTTGCGGATTCCATTTGAGTTATTTACATGTTGTTTTTTTCATATTTCGCTCTCTCGTTTTCATTTTGACACAATATTTGATGTCATACCACATCCCATATTGTTACTAATTATATTGTTGTTTTTTGCTTGATAGGATTCCGTACCTGAAACTGTTTTGCATATTGAAACTAACATAAGGAAACAAGGAAAAATAAAATGAAAGCTAAGAATCTGATAAATACCTCATATTTCAAATCATACCATTTTTTTTTTTATTGTTGCGAAGACCACCTTAATTTATTGATTCTCTTGTAACGTTTTGATAGTTACATGGGTGTCACCCCATAAATTTCTTCATTAGTACAATGTAGTTTGTCTTCTCATGCTATACCACACCATAGTGTAATTTTTGCAGAATATTCTTTATTCTTAATATTATTCTATGGAACACTAAACTTAACGAACCGTTCATAAATTTTAATATAAATACTTTCTATGTTTCAATAAACTCTCTTTGCTTGTTAGTTCGTCTTCTCTTTAACCTATGTCTCCAGAACAAACACACAGTTCAAAAACAAACACAAGTGAATTAATTAAAAATGGCTATTAGAGTTTCAATTAACGGTTTCGGTAGAATCGGTAGATTAGTTTTAAGAGTTGCTTTATCTAGAAAGAACATTGAAGTTGTTGCTATCAATGATCCATTCATTGCTACTGACTACGCTGCTTACATGTTCAAGTACGATTCTACTCACGGTGTTTATGCTGGTAATGTTACTCACGACGACAAACACATTATTGTTGATGGTCACAAGATTGCCGTTTTCCAAGAAAGAGACCCAGCTAACTTACCATGGGGTGCTGAAAAGATTGACATCGCCATTGACTCTACTGGTGTTTTCAAGGAATTAGATACCGCTCAAAAGCACATTGATGCTGGTGCCAAGAAGGTTGTCATTACTGCTCCATCTGGTACTGCTCCAATGTTCGTTGTTGGTGTTAACGATGACAAATACGCTGGTCAAACTATTGTTTCCAATGCTTCTTGTACCACTAACTGTTTAGCTCCATTAGCTAAGGTTATCAACGATGCTTTCGGTATTGAAGAAGGTTTAATGACTACTGTTCACTCTATGACTGCTACTCAAAAGACTGTTGATGGTCCATCCCACAAGGATTGGAGAGGTGGTAGAACTGCTTCTGGTAACATTATCCCATCTTCTACTGGTGCTGCCAAGGCTGTCGGTAAGGTCTTACCAGAATTACAAGGTAAATTAACCGGTATGGCTTTCAGAGTCCCAACCGTTGATGTCTCCGTTGTTGATTTAACTGTTAAATTAGCTAAGGAAACTACCTACGATGAAATCAAGGCTACCGTTAAGGCTGCTGCTGAAGGTAAATTAAAGGGTGTTTTAGGTTACACTGAAGATGCTGTTGTCTCTTCTGATTTCTTAGGTGACTCTCACTCTTCTATCTTTGATGCTACTGCCGGTATTCAATTATCTCCAAAATTCGTTAAATTAGTTTCTTGGTACGATAACGAATACGGTTACTCCACCAGAGTTGTCGACTTAGTTGAACACGTTGCTGCTTAAATAATTTAACATAATTTGACATAATTTTACGATTTTAAATGTTAAAGAGCCCAACTTTTTATGAATTTCAATGATATGAACATCCATTTTTTAATCTTTTTATAAAAGCAATTATATATTTTATATAATTTAAAATTTTATTCGGAAATTTTTGTCTTATTGAGCATTATAATACATCAATGGGCATCGATTACACGCTATAGTGGAGGTATATATCAAAACACAACTTTAAGGTGATGTTTGCATATTAAATTGATACATTTGAAGCACAAAACACTAATATAAGTAATTAATTATCAGTAATGACATGTCTTTTTTGTTATATAATTATATACATTCAAGTTTAAATGGAATTAAAATAAATATCAGATAAATATTAACATTATTCGTAATCAGAATCTTCATCTTCGGAATCAGATTTATTGTCTAATTCTTTACTTTCTAATAATGCTTGTAATTCAGCATCTTCAGTGGCAGTAACAGCCTTTGGTGCCATAGTAATGTTACAAACACCGTCATATTTACTGATCACTTCATTAATTTTTTCAATAGCAGTTTCTAATAATTGAATACCTTGTTGTTTTTCTAATGCTTGTGTAGTAATAACATATAATGGGGCAGCAACTAATTTAACTTTGATTTGCATTTGTTCGGTGGATAGTGCTTCAGCAGCCTTTAAAGCTTCTTTGATGGCATCGATACCTTCATAACTAAAACAGGAAACTTCGACATCAGCTCTAATCTTAACGGCTTGTGGAGTTAATCTTTTAGAAATGTAAACCTTTAATTCATCCAAAATATCCTTGGATGGAGCTTCAACTTCATCCCAAATTGTTTCATCGATAATTGATAATTTGAATGCTTCATAAGCATGACCATACTTTCGACTTAATGGCCAAGCAATTTTAGTATACAATTCTTCTAATGAAATTTGGAATTTTTCAGCACAAAATCTTAAGATGGAGTGGACAGTCTTAGACTTTTGATACTTTTCTTCACATTTAATAATATCTTCAGAAGAGACACGTCTCTTTGATAAATCAATATAACCCTTTTCTTTATCAACACGTAAAACAACGACAACATCATTTTTACCAACACGAATTAATTTTTGAATAGATCTGATACGTCTACGAGACAATTCGCTCAGTAGAATCATACCTTCAATATTATCATATTCTAATAATTTAACATATGCACCCATTTCAGCAATTTGTTGCACATTAACCATGACAATGTCATCCACTTCTGGAAATTTATTTTCATAAAATCTACAATGACTGGTGGACATCTTTAATTGAATTGATCTTATTGAATTGGTTTAGTAATTGCTTATAAGTTTAATAACTATTCGAATTAAATTTGAAAATTTTTTATTTTGAATTTTTCAACGCAAAAAAAACTTCGTTGTGAATGATTTGATGTTGATCTCTTCACTAATACATGTAAAGTCTTCTTTACTGATGAGTTGAGAGGCTTGCAAGGCTACAAAGATACATGTTATCAGAAAAACCCCTGGTAAAAACGAAATATTATTGCTCTGTAAATTACTTTATTACTATGACTTATTATTTTATATGATTTTTATATTACAAATATTATTTAAATTGCTATGTATTTTTATGACTAACACCAAACGTGTAAGAATTTAGCAATAAAAGTCTTACGTGATTCGTATTGTCATTTAATTCTTCTTTTAATACATCCACATCGACTTGTTTTCTACCGCTAAATAAATCGATTTCTTCAGCTGGAATCATCCATCTTTTATTCTTGTAATAGATTTTATGGCCAACATAGCAAACAATTAAGATTGGTAATGATAAATAACCTTCGAAGAATGCTTCAGCATCAGCCCCATCACCACCTAATGGGAATAATGAAGTCCAAAATGATGCGACTAAAACAAGGAATAATACTACAACACCATAATAAGAACCGATAACACCAGTTTGTGAAATGTATGGTAATTCTTCTAATGAAATGTTTTGTACTTCCATGGCTTGTCTAAATCTAATGTGTGAAATGTTAATAGCCATCCAACAGAAAATTGTGGATAAACCAGATAAAGCACTTAACCAAGTGAAAACTTCTTGTTGTTTGTCACTAGCAGCAATAAATGACAATAATCCAAAGAAAAGTGTGGCAAAAATTGCATTTAATGGTCTACCTCTCTTGTCTACACGACCTAAAATTTTTGGTAAATTACCAATGTGAGCCATAGAAAGCATACATCTTGAGCAAGCATAAACAGCACTATTAGCAACTGAGATGATAGCAATTAAAATGATTGCATTCATTAATGATGGTAGACCCTTAATGGAACCATTTTCAATAGCAATAACTAATGGTGATGAAGCAGCATCTACTGAAGAAGAACCATTTAAAAGACGTGGATCATTATATGGAACTAAACAACCAATAATTGTTAAAATAGTGACATAAGAAGCAGTAATTAACCAAAACGTTCTTTTAGCGGCCTTTGGAATAGTCTTTCTTGGGTTTAAACTTTCTGCAGCAGAAACGGCAGTTAATTCCATACCAGAATATGAGAATGCAGCTGTAACAAAAACTGAACAAAGACCCTTAAATTTGGTACCTGAGGTTTCACCAACAAAAGCACCTGGATTATGCCAATATTTACCACCAATGTAACCACCCTTTGGACCACCACCACATGAAAGAACGATACCTAAAATGGTAAACCCAATAATGGCTAAAATTTTAACCATTGAAAGAACAAATTCTGTTTCACCAAATGATTTAACATCTAACATATTAGCGATCATGATTACAACATAAAAGATAGCAACCCAAGCATCAGAATTAATTTTTTCATTCCAATATCTAATTGTAATTGATGCAGCAACTAATTCTAATGGTAATAAAACAAGCCATTGCGCTAAATAATTTAAATTAATGGAAAATCCAAATGATGGGTCAACAAATCTACTGTTATAAACGTTAAACCCACCAACAACAGGAAACGCAGCGGCTAATTCACCTAAAGAATTAATCACTGTGAAAAGACATGTTGAAATAATAATCCAAGCAATAACTAAAGATGCTGGACCACCAGAACTTAATGCAGAACCTGAATTGACAAATAAACCTGTACCGATGGCACCCCCGACTGCAAGAGTTAATAAATGTCTAATGTCTAATTCTTTATTTAATTTAATATTGTTAATATCATTAGTCTCATTATCATCTTGTAAATTATTTGAAGATAAGATTGATGAATTATTACCAATCTTTTCATTGTCTATCATATTATGATCATCAATTTTTTTGTCACCAACTAATAAACTTGATTGAAGATCTGATTGTGTATTCATTAATTTTTCATCAGTTTGAGATGTTTCTGTCTTGAAACCATCAATAACATCATGCCAGTATGATTTCGTTAATGGATTTGAAACCATATTTTTTTTTTTGAATTTATTTAGTTATAATATGGTACAAAGTTGATTTCAATGTAATCTACTATATTTATTTGAATTATTTCTCAGCTGAAAAAACAGACAGTATAAGAAGAGTGATGAAAAATCGAATAAAAACAAAAAAAAAAAAGCAAATGAGAATATGAAATGTGTACGGCAATAAATATAAATTAGACACATAATTTATATATTAAAATATTCGAGTCATAATATATCACATTTCTTTTGAGCCAGTTTTTTTCTTCATTATGTGGAAGATGAAAAAAATTCCTTGTGTGGAAAAAAGTGAATCTTCGAATTGAATAAAAGAATCATTTACGCAAATGGGAAATGAATTCAAATAAAAGAAATTAAAGGATGATGCCGTACGAAAAAGGCAAAAATATTGAACGGCATCGCAAAGTCATTTTTTTGCAATGCTTTTTTCTTTGGAAAATTCAATGAGCAAAAATTAATTCACAAAAATGAATGACCAGCTGCACGTGCACCCAGAAACGGTGGTGAAAGTCGGATCCGACAGCAACAACTGAAAAAAATTAATCTAAATGGTCACATTTATTGCACGTGATAGATTATATTGCACGTGGGTTAAACGCGTTAAAATTTATCGATGTTTTCGTTTTTGGTTTTTTTGGCTTAACGCGTGAATTCACCGATCAATAATTAATCGAATTCAATATTAAGTATTATTAACCAAATATAACTACTACAATTAACTTCAAATATTGTACCCTTTGCACCACACGTTTTCAAATATGGGTAAACTCGTTGGCTTGGAATTGAATAATTTTAAATCTTATAAGGGTATTGTAAAGGTTACTTTTGGTGATTCAAATTTTATCAGTGTCATTGGTCCAAATGGTTCAGGTAAATCAAATTTAATGGATGCAATTTCCTTTGTATTAGGGATTAATAATTTACAATTAAGATCAAATAATTTACTTGATTTGATATATATAAGTCCAGATAGTAATAACAACAATAATAGCTCACAATCACCAGTTTCTGCACATGTTACATTGCTTTATAAAAAAGATCTAAATAGTGATAAAATTCATGAACTGAAAAGGTCAATTAATCATTTAGGTCAATCTAGTTATTTTATAGACAATGATAAGACTACTTTTACAGAATATTCAAATTTTTTAAATGAACAAAAAATTATTATTAAAGCCAAAAATTTTCTTGTATTCCAAGGTGATATTGAACAAATTGCATCGCAATCTCCAAATGAATTAACTAAACTTTTAGAAAATGTGTCTGGTTCAATTCAATATGCAAAACAATATAATGAATTAAATGATAATTTACAAAATTTAAATAATTTAACAAACGAATCTATTAAAAATAGAAGAAGAATTTATCAAGAACTGAAAAATTATAAAGAAAATATCAATAAAAATAACCAATTCTTGAAAAACTTACAGACTAGAGACACGCTAATTATTAATTTCCAATTATGGCAATTATGGCAATTGTTTGAAAATAAAAAAAAATTGATTGATTCTCAAAAACCAATATCTGATCAAATTACTCAAATTAATGATAATCTTGAAACAGCTAATGAAAGAATTACATCTTTAAAGAAAAATTTTAATATTGAATATAGTAAATTGATAAAATTGAAAAATAAATTTGACTCGAACCAAAATAAATTAGAAAAATTGAAATTTGATAATAATTTGGTTCATTTACCAAAGAAAAATTTAGTTAAAAAAATTACTAATTTAGACAACAAAAAAGTTGACTTAAATCAATTGATTGGTTCACAATTAAAGTATATTGAAAGATTAAATAATCAATTAAATGTAGTACAAAAAACCAAAAAAAAATTTGAAGAAGAATTAACAAATTTTAATCAAAATTTTAATAAATTTAAATTAAATGATAATGACTTAAACTGGTATAATTCATTAAATGAAATTTTCATGTTTCAAAAAAATGGTAATAAACTAATTGATAAAATTTCTATTTTACAGGTAGATAAAGATGAACTTAATTCAACATTAAAACAATTAACAAATAAAATTGACCAGATCAATGACACTATCATTAAAGATTTAAGTGTAAATTTAATTAATCATAAAAATAAATTACAAAGTTTGAAAACATTATTAAATGATAAAAATTCGAATAATTTAAATAATTTAAACAAATTGAAATTTTTACAAACACGATTAGAAACTAATAATAAGAAAGAATTTGACTTGAATTATAAATTAAGAGAAACTTTACTGAAAATTGATGAATTGAATGCAACTCAAAGAGAATCAAACAATGATAAAAAATTAAGAGAAAATGTTATATCTTTGAAAAGATTATTTCCAGGTGTTAAAGGTTTAGTTCATGATTTATGTCATCCTAAAAAGGATAAATACGCTATTGCCGTTTCTACTGTCTTGGGAAAAAACTTTAATTCTATCATTGTCGATAATTTAAATACAGCACAAAATTGTATTGATTACTTGAAAAAGCAACGCTCAGGTCTGGCATCATTTATACCATTGGATTCCGTAGAAAATGAATTGACAATATTACCTAATTTTGATATCAATGGTGATTATATGTTGGCTGAGAATGCTATTGAATATGAGCCAGCTTTTGAAAAAGCTATTCAGTATGTCTGTGGTGATTCAATTATTTGTGACACATTAGAAATTGCTAAAGATATGAAATGGAACAAGCAAATTAAAAACAAATTGATCTGTTTAGATGGTTCGTTAATCCATAAATCTGGGTTAATGACCGGTGGCTCATCAAAAGATAATAATAACAGATGGGATAAAGAACACTATCAAAGTTTATTAACACTAAAAGATAATTTGTTACATAGTATAGAAGATATAACTAACCAAAACCGTAATGATTCAATTTTAGTTAGGGAATTAGAGGATAATATTTCTAGTATCAATGATGAAATTGTAAGTATTAGAACCGAGTTAAATCAAGTTACTAGATCGGTTGATGAATGTAATAATGAAATTAACTATCAAAATGAGCTTATAAATAATGAGTTTAATCCGAAAATAAACTCATTGAAACAAAAACAGAATGAAATTTCAGAGAATATTAGTGTTTTGGAACTGGAAAAAGATCAAATCCAATCAGTTATTTTCAAAGAGTTTAATGAAAAACTTGGTTTTACGGTAAAAGAATATGAGAAACATTCGAATGATATTGTAAGATTACAAAATAAAGAATTACAACAAATGCAAAAAGAAATTTTGAACGTTGAAAATAAATTGCAATTTGAAAATGATAAGCTAACTACGATGGAGAAGAGACTGGCCAAAAATGAAACTAATTTAGAACAAACCAAAAATGAGTTAGGTACCTTGGAGTTGAAAGAACAAAGGCAAACTGAACAAATTAGACAACTCAATGAAGAATTGGAAAGCCAGAAATCTGATATTGATAAAATACAAACTAAAATTGACGAAAGTCAAATCGAAATAAATAAAGTTGACAATGAAGTTAATGAGTTACAATTAAATTTAAACAATTTCAGAAACAAAGAAAATGTCATTAATGAGGATATTGAAAAAATGGACATAGAAAGACTAGGTATTTTGAAAAATTGTAAAATATCAAATATTGATATCCCAGTTAATTCAGAGGTCACATTAGCAGACATTCCAATAACTTCAAACGAAAACGATGCTTTAGCTATATCAGATGAAATTGAAATTCTGTTTGATAAATTACCTAAGGAGTATAAACATAATAGCATCAAATCGATCAGAAAAGAATTTGATGATAAGATTAAGGATATTAACCAAGCCTTAGAAGTAGCACAACCTAATGCGCATGCTGCTGAAAGATTCAATGAAGCGCAAGAAAGATTTGAGGTTGTCGATAATGAAACTGAAAGTTTAAAGACACAAGAAAGGAAAATTCATGATCAATTTTTAAAGATTAAAAAGAAGAGGACAGATTTATTTAATGCTACTTTTGATCATGTTAGTAAACATCTAGAAGTTATTTATAGAGAGTTGACCCGTGATCCAAATTCTTCAGCTCAATTGGCAGGTGGTAGTGCATCATTAACTGTTGAAGATGAAGATGAACCATTTAATGGCGGAATTAAATATCATGCCACACCACCTTTGAAAAGATTTAAAGATATGGAATATTTATCTGGTGGTGAAAAGACAATTGCAGCACTAGCATTACTTTTTGCAATAAATTCATATCATCAAAGTCCGTTTTTCGTCTTGGATGAAATTGATGCTGCATTAGATATTGTCAATGTTGAAAGAATTGCCACCTATATTAGAAGACATGGTAATCCAGATTTACAATTTATCGTCATTTCATTGAAAAACAACATGTTTGAAAAATCAGACGCGTTGGTTGGTGTCTACAGACAACAAGAAGAAAATGCATCGCGCATTGTCACATTAGACTTGAGTCAATACTCTGACTAGTGAGTAACATAATCAATTATCATTACAAGAAGATGTCCATTCGAACTCGCTATAACATTTGGGGTGGTGCATGTGATCCATCGATTTTGTTTTTCTTTTACCAAAAGCCATCCCTTTAATTTTTCATATAAATGTAATCATATAATTTTTTTGAAGTGGCAAACTACATACCCAATGTTTATATATTTTGCAAATTAATCTTCTATTGTAATATAATCAGGAAATAAATATTACTATTCTTTTGATTTGAATACCATAAGGTAAAAATGAATGAAACTAATATTAAAGCTCCAATTCCTTTGAGGAATAAAAAAATCTCTTCACTCAAAAATGAAGATGTCCAGATGGAGCCCTTAAATAAACTCATAGCACGTTCCAGAACACCAGGAATAAAGACACCTCCTTTAAAAAATTATATAGATCTCAGGGCAAGATCGGCTACACCAACAACGCCTATATATAACTCTCTGGGTGAATTAGAATTAGAAAATAATATCACTGAAAGATTGACATTTTATGATTTGGATTATCCTGAAGATTCAATTCAATTTGAAAAAGAAATTTATGATCCTAATTCTAAATGGTTTAGTAGATCAGTTAAACCATTATTTAAACCAGAACAACATTTACCATATGAAACGGAATCACATTTAGATAAAGCCAAATATATGGCTCAAGTTTTAGTCAATTTATATATTGCCATTAACTCAATGGATATCGAAGGCTTAGTTTTTATTACCAGTAAAGATTTAGCTGATTTAAAAAACGAAGTCGATAATTTAGCTTTAAAGACTGATATGTTTAGATTGTCTGATAATCAATTATTAAATGACAAAGATGAATTATATAATGAAAATGATTTTATTAATGCTCAAACAGCAGATATTAAAGTAACGGGTAAGATAACTGCTAAATCTGCTGCTGTAATAAATGTTAATCATTGGACAAATGAATTGAGAAATTGCCTATTATTTGATTTCCCTGTTTCCTTAAGATTGAAATTAGCATCAGTATATTATTACTTGTCTTTAGTTGAAGGTCAAGATATTTCAAGAGAATTATTCATTGATGTTTTCGAAATTTTGGTGGATGATGAAGATGAAGGTACTGATTACACCCAATTATTAAAGGAGGCAGGTCTGGTTTTAGATCCTTCGATACTTTTCAATTTTTTAGTAAGTTTTTTCCCTTATCCGGACTCAAATTATATTCAATATGATATTTCAACCAAAGGTGACTTACGGTTATTCAAGACTTTGATAAAATTAGCACGTTATGCGAGACCTTTTTTTGATGAAAAGAATGAACTACTGTTAAAGAATACGATGGATTTATTATTGTCCTCGTTTGCTCCATCGACAATGTCCATGATTTTGCCAATTATTGCTTCTTTTGTACCATTGCATTATAATAAAATAAGTAAAATTACAGATTATTTTCCTTTTTGCTTTGGTTTATGGAGTTCAGTGAGTGCAACCGTTGCAGTTGATTCGCATATGTATGATTTTGTAGGCGGTGTTTCAAAAGACTGTTACTTAAAAGTTTTGATTAATGGACCAGAGTTTTTAAAACAATACGATATTGAATTCGGACCTTACGGTGTATTTACTGAAGATCAGATGACTTTTATGTTTAATAGACTACATGGTCATTTACGTACAGATACCCAAATATATTCTTACTCAAAAACAGTTCAATCGTTAATTTACAGTATAAACGGTCCTAATTGCGATGAATTTTTCAACATTTTAACAAGATTAATTAAGGGAATTGAAACTTTTGTATATCCTTCAAATAATGGACACTGGACAAAACCAATTGCAAGATTTATCCATTGTTTTATCAAAATGTATCATGCTAGAGTTCGTTTTGAAATTGAAAAAATGAAAAAAAATGAAATTAAGTCGCCTAACTTATGTTTGAATGAGATATGCCATGAGAAAATTCTAAAATTATTTTTAAATTTGGTATGCACGGGTGCTCAAAACAAAGATCAAGATGTTTGCAATTTTTATATTTCATGCTTTTCTTATTTATTAGACTTTTCTCCACATAATAACTCAGTAATCCTTGACATAGTTTTGGAGGAAATATATGATTTTTTAGGTGATGAGTTTGTAAATTCGAGGCACAGAGTAATTGCTGCTCTGAAGCAATTTACCCGAGCTGGAAGATTTATGGTTCAAGAAGAGCTTTATAGAGTTCATGTTACTAATATTTTGTCACTTTTGATCTTGAAAATGGATCCCAATGATTTGACTCTCACTAATCAAATCATAAATTCAGTGGTTTCAATATGTTCTTTTATTCCATTTAGTGAATTAGTGGAAGAAGATGAGTATTTGACCTTTGACTCATATACAATCCCTTTTGTTCAACAGCATTACATGCATTTGAAAGAACATGCAGATGCTAGCTTCCAGTATGAACCCTCTATTTTAAATAATGCTTTTAGAGCTTCAACTACTGAATTTAAAAATATCATTCGTGTTTATATTGACAAATTGTTCACTTTGGTAGATATGGAACTAGACGAAATACTCATTATGAAACTAAACCAATGTTCGATGATTATCATTGAAGCATTGGATGATAAACTGTTGAACTACTTTTTTGAGATACTTCAGAAATCCTTCTGGGATAATGATGCGTTTAAGGTCAAAGATCCAAATTATGAAATTATAACAATTCCACTGGCTGCTCTTGTAAGGAAAAATCCCTCCTCAAGTATTCAGCTAATTGATCTGCTTTTTTGTCACATCGAACAACAGATAGAAAAAGGTGCAGGTTCTGTGAAAACTCACTCCGAAATTCATCAAAGGGATATTAAATTAGTTTTATATTTAACCGCATTAAACGATGTGCTGAGACATTCCCATGAATATATTGTGGAAATGGGAGTTAAGGTAAAGCAATTTATCAAATATATATTTACTTCAATCAGCAACCCACCACTTGATGTATTGACCTCTATATTAATGCATAGTATTCTTGCAGGTCTTACTACTACAGAAATTACAGAATACTCTTTAGTTACAAAAAACTCTACTATACCTCTAGAACAACAATGGGGAGGTCTTCAAAATGACGATAGGAAATATGAATCTAATAATCTCCATTTTACTTGGCATGACCCCAACGAAGAGGAAATATTTTTTGCTATTGACTTAGTAGAAACAATATCTGATTATTGTTTTGAAGAGATCACTAAATGTATGGAAGACAAGCCAACAAATTCTCCAGAACTTATTCAAAAATTCCTTTTGATTTTAACGCATTCAATTTCAGGTGTCAGCTTATTGTTTGATCCGGATTTTAATAAAAACAAACAAAATCCATCAGTCATATCATCTTACAGAGAAAAGTTAATGCTCTTAAAGCAAATTAGAGATAATAACTGTGATAACGAAGATTTTAACGTTGACATAGAGAAAATAGGCTTGAAAAAAGATGAAGACGTATTATCTCTGGACCATGAAACTCATGATGATAATTCAGCTGACGAAATCGTTATGAATGAAGAAGAAGGGGATTTTTTAGTTGATGAGACAATATCGGAAGTTCCATCCGCTGTTGGAACTCCAGTGCCTGGTCATTATGAGAGTAGCTCGATGATGAATTCAAGTCTAGTCTTTAGAGATTTAGATATTTATTCTTGTAATTATTTCTTTGGTTTGTCAGCTGCTGAAAAATTTAGTTATCCAGAATACGCGAAAATTCATGAGATTAGAAGTAAAGTCGGTCATTTTTTACACAAATTGTATGAGTTTTTATCCCAAAATTTTGAGAACAATACAAAAAGTTTTCAAATATTGTTACATTCTTTGAAAGTATGGTTTGCAGACGTTGGCCAAGAATCCCTATTTACAGATGATTCTGGTGCTTTCTTGGATGTAGACTTCATAGAAAATATCCAGACCCTTTCTCATGAAAGGAATCAGTTTACAAGAATGCTGTTTGCAATAAAAGCTAATACTTTTCACCAAGATAGGGTATTATTACATTCAACAAATAGATATCCAACTAAGTTAGAAATTATTTTACTTAAGGATATTATTCATATGGCTACTTCGATTTATCCTGACATTCATCAGAATGGTCAAGCAATTTTGTCACATTGCATGAAGCAGATTATTGGTTCGTATTCAATCATCATAAAGCAACTTCTAGATTCATTGGAGGTCAATATTAGATCGAAAAATTTTAAAATCATAGATGCTATACTTAAGGTGTTTTATGTTAAAAAGATTAGGAAGAAACTGATAAATGACTACAAGAATATGAAAAAGTTAATTTTCCTTCTAATCGAATGCTCTGGGATTCTGGAATTTGACATTGGTATACGTGCTAATGATATTTTTGGGGAGCTTATGATCCATTGCAATATTCCTTCGAGTATTTGTATCATGAATGAAAAATTGAAAACCTTATTGCTACCTCCTGATCCATCCATCACAATTCAAGTTGAAGCCGTGAAAGAGGTAAAAAAAAGAAAACGAATTCATTACTTTGAAATCTTACAAGACATTGAACAAGACATTTTAAACGAATTGAAAGGTCAAACCAACTATAACTGGAAAACTTTGATAATAATGATACGTTTTATTACAAAAATAGAATCAAACTTGGACATCGAAAGTAATCAAAAAAGTATTAAAGTTATTTCTAGACAAGGTCAGGTAAATCATCCACATGTTGTTCATGTTGTTGTTAAATCAGTTTTATCCATTTTTAATAAGATATTGTCTCTATCTGATTATAATTATGATATCAACAACTCATTTAGAAATACATTCGACCCAAACTTTGTTAAATTAATTCGTACATCATCATCTGACTTTAAAAAAGAGATGGCAAACTTTGATAATCCACTATACTTTATTGATTCTAAGTCATTTGTGGGCTGGCTCTCATCGGGTTCTCCATTTAAGGCAATCCAAGCCGATTATTGCGAAATTAGTTTGAAAACACAGGAAATTCAAATATTGAAATATATTGGGAATCTGATTGATAAGAAATATCTACATCATATTGCCTCTACTTTTATCAAAGATAATGAAGTTCGCGGTTCATTTAGTAGTAGTGATGTATCGTTCTTTGTAATGTTATTGGTGATATCCACTAAATATGAGGGAAGTATTTACCTAGAAGACTTTTTTGAAGTTGTTATGCAGTATTACGATAAAGCAGATAAGGCTTCGATGATATTATCTTTAGAACTTGTTGCTGCTATGATTTGTGCTTCTAAATATTTACCATCAGAGGTTAATGAAAAAATAGACACTTTTTTGAGAAAATTCATTCCATCTTCTACAAATTCTGAAATAAATCAAGATGCTTTTGAAGTTTGGTGTACTCTTTGTTGGTGGCTGCCCTCGGTTGTAGACATAAGAAGATCTAAGACAATTTGTGATTACTTTTTCGATATCAAGAATCTTTTAAATACAAATTTTGACGATGTTATGCACCAATCGAGTAGGTTAACAATGCTTAAGTGCTTAATAAGTACATTGGAGTACAGATCATTTAATACAGATGAAATAGTAAATAATTTAATGTTAGATCATCCTTATGATCAGGTGCGTGAATCTGTTGCCAAATTATTTGTAACAATAATTCAAAACGATAGTTCTCCTTCATACAACACAACAGAAGAAGTAATTGATGCATATAAAACTCCTAACGGTCTTGGTATTCCTTTAAAAAAAATTTCGACGAATCTAGACATAAAGATAAGACAAATGTTTGAAGAACAACTCGAAGAGCATTACAACATTATCAATTTAACCCCGCAAGAAGTAATGAAGACAAGGTATTATTATTTAACTTCTACGATATTTCATTGGATAACAGAGGTATTGAAAGGACCTACAAAAATTCTTTCGATACCATATATTAGTGGATACATTATACCATTTCTAATTGGTTTGTTTAACCAAAAGGACGTTTGTAAAATTGCAGGTATCAATCCAACTGAAATATTTTTAAACTTGTGGCATTTACCTTTAAGAAATGGAGTTGTTGATGAGATAATAAACTTATTATGTCAGATCAAACTGTCAGAGATGTCATATCAGATTAGAACGAAATTAGCTAGCATTGAATATTTACTAACGGCTCAATTATTGACAATCAATGATGAGCATTTGATAAAAATCTTTGAATATGTACAACACCAACTTTTTAATGCTGACTCTATGGAAGTTAGATTGCGTGCATCACAGTTATTATCATCCTTAGTACACAGTATTGGATTTACCAAAAAAATTTCTAAAATTTTGTCCCAATATAATTCTAACTTGGACAGTTATACATGGAAACAAAGAGAAAAATTGAGCAAATTAGACACAATTAAGGTTCATGGCAATATTTTGGGTATTGGTGCAATAATTTCAGCATTTCCTTATGTATTCCCTTTACCAACTTGGATACCTAAAGAATTAAGTTTGTTATCAAGCTGGGCGAGAACGAAGGGTATTTGTAGTATAGCTGCTAAAGATGTTATTAGTGAGTTCAAAAAAGTTAGAGTAGATACTTGGCAATTTGATAGAACTTATTTTACAGCAGACGAATTAGAAGATTTAGAAGGTGTCCTTTGGAGAAGTTATTATGCATAATCGGTTTACTGAATAATCAAAAATTTGGTTAGAAAATTGAATGGATTAATTAAGTCAACAATACCTATATAATTTCAAAAAAAATATTAATATAAAGTGTATGTATATTATGTACACAGTGAATTTAAAACCAAAATTTGAAAAGAGTAAAAGAGCAAATTTAATTTTTCAAATGCTTGAATCAAAAACTTCAAACAAAAAAGTAACTAAACAGAGAAGTATATTTGCTGGCTTCCAGTTTTAACTCAATATTTTCAATATAACTGTCATTTCAAGTTTATAAAAATCTGAGAGATGCACAACTATTGTTTGAACTTCAACATGGCTTTAACATACTAAACAAATTTATAACAAACTTTGGAAATGCAAAAAATCATCTAAACAAAAATCTACTAATATGTAGTCAAATGAAAACAAGCTATAACTTTTTTTTTATCAAGTGCGTCGAAGTTATTACTTAAGCTCATAAATTAATCTTACCAAAAGTTTGGAACCTTTCAATGCAAACTAATAGCGACTAATAACTATTAAAGTGAACGTACCATTGAAAACAAATCTTTTTCCGCATACTTTCTCTGCAAAATAAATATTAATGGTTATGGCCGTTAGTATCAATCAATCCAGTACGTAAAATTCGGTCTAATTGAACGTGAGCAAACATTTATTGCTTTTTTCGTTTAACATAGAAGGTAAATTGATGCTAATGCGGATATCGTTTCCTCTGTAATCTTTCTGTTACTCTTTTCGCATATTGTTAAAAGAAAGACTAAAAAATTCGCTTTTTAAGCTTCAGTTAAATCCAATAGATGAAGAAGCTCTTTGTATATACTGTTCATATCGTATACTGACTTCATTCCACTAATATTATCCATATATATTTCAAATTCTTTATCTTCACAGGGAAATAATGTTTCAACAATACTTTTCCTTGTTTCGGCTATGGTTTCATTTTCATATTTTATTGAATCACGTCTTAGTAAATTAGTAACATCAGAGAGTGAATTTTCATGATATTGAAGGTTAATTAAACATTTTTCAGTGCCTTGTTTTTTCTGTTCTAAAAGCCTTTTCAATAAATCGTTTTGACTAGCAAGTATTTTAACATTATCGCTTTCATTTTTGCTGTTATCGTCATTTTCGTTGCTCTTATTGTCATTGTTATTATTAATGTTATGTTCAGTATTGGCATCGTCTTCGCTAATAATATTAGTATCACTAAATTTAGCATCATTTTCAACTTTTCTATCGTTATTGGCATTGCCATATTGGTTGTTAATCAAAAAGTTCCTAAATATAATGATATCTTTTCTTTCGTTATCACTTCTTCTAGTGGGATTTCTAATCAATCTCCTCGATAAATTGTCAATATTTTGTAAAATTATGTCTTTTTGCTCCTTATTTTGTTGGATTTGTAGTAGCAATTTATCAACGAGATAATACATGTGATTAAGATTTTCTGTTTGTTGACAACCTAACATGGGTTGATTTTGTTTCAATGATTGATTCCTTCCGGGCATGTCTGTTCTTTAATGCTGTCTCAATTGATGATGATACTTGATAGAAAAATCAAATATGCTGGATAGCTCAACGTTGATTTCTGAAAAACAATTATTTACTTGTAGAACTTGTCTTTAAAGATTCACTTACATGTAGAAATCAAATTTAATTTGAACCCATTTTAATATTTATCAAACTTTGAAAACTTTTGAAACAAAAAAAAAATTATAGCTGAACCACAATTAAAAAAAGAAATAAAAGTGAGACGTTGATATGAGCAAGAAATATGGGCAATAAATAAGCTAAAAGGTGCTGTACTTGTTTTATCCAAAGTGGATACCATTTTTGCAAGGCTCATCGTCTCTCAAAATAAATAAATTGAAAAATTTACATACTTAACTTATAGTGCACAAGTGATTGTGAATACATATCTATTTATTTTAAGTTCAATTTTTGATTTATAAAAAATGACAAACAGTTTAAAACGACTCTTTCTCAAAATGACTTTCGCTTCATTCAAAGGTAAATCAATGCTTTAATTGTAAAATTGAGGTCAATTAGTGTGTTTTTATGTGATCAAATGTAAATTCACAGAGCTCATTGTATAGGTAAAACATAGATAATCCCATACATCATTCGATAGTACTGAATAAAAAACAAAAAGTAAGCTACATCATTAACTAAAGTATGTGTTTATCAATAGTAATTTCTGTTGGCTTGGGTCTTACGAATATATTATGCTAGGGTATAGGTTTCTACGCTATTCTAAATACCCTAATTGTGTAACAAATTTTTGCCCTTGTCTTATCTGAAAAATTATTTATAGTAAGTTTAGGCGCTCATATGACGGTCGAAGTGTGCACACAACCTTAATTAAGAATCGTAATTTCTTTTAACTTATTTATATAACCAAAGTAAAAAGGTACATAAAAATTTTTGTATAATTATAAAGTAGTTAAATATTAGAGCATTACTTCAACTAAGAAAGTTCTTCGTAAACAATTGAGTAAACGAAAAATTTTATTAAATAGTTGATGGTTATTTATATGGGAACTTAAATTTGTTTATTAAATGAATTTGAACCTGGAAAACTCTTAGAAAACAAAATTAAAATTTAAAATATTCTACATTTTTCTACAAAACATTAAAATAAAGCCCAATGAGCAGAAAATAATATTAAACATATAGAATTTCCAGTAAATTCTATTCAAGAGTTTATTTTAGAACTCTTAGACTTTATTTAATTCACATATAAAATCTACAGAGAACAGGATATAAAAAACAGCAATATAATAAATTTACAACATAAACCAAAATATAATTATGTCAAGAAATAATCCAAATAACACACCTGTTACGAGTACATTTAAACCCACCGAATATCATCAAACTTATCAATATTGACAGATATAAACTTAGAATAATTATTATTGAAATTTTATAACCAAATACAATATTTGAATCATAGGACATATTCAACTCAATAAATGGAAACAATCAATATTTTTTGTCTAGAAACCAATAAACATATATGAGTTTCAGAAACTTTTGTCAAAAAGGCTATGTTGCAATTTGATATTTTATTTAGTTTTTTCAGATAATTGTATGTCTTAGTATCATGTATTACGATATTGTAATAATATAAATATTTGGAATAATTAACCAAATTATAATTATTACTTCTTTATTTTCTATCATTTTTTATATATTGACTTTATTATTTTTATATAAAAAAGAGGAGAACTTCCAGTTCCTCATATGGCCTCTTATAATCTATTTTAATAATAATGTTCTTTACGAACAAAAATAAAACAATGATAATTTATTAAAGGTTGCTCAAAACTTCTGATTTACGACGCTGTAAATCAGGTAAGAAATATTATCCTCAGCATTCCACTTGAATAATATATCGCTACAACGTGTTGTCAATCATTTAATACGGCATCCAATTACTTTAACGTAATGGGTAAGATGCATGATCCTCAGTATTTCACTTGAACAATGCATCACTAAAATAAAATGTTCTCGAACTCTTTTAAAATCAGAGCCTTTAATAACTTTCTTTTTCGGGAGGCGCAACAGGAAATTTTCAAAATCGTTTTTCAAAATAATCAAATAAAATAAAATCAAAAGATATTAAATTTCTAAATAATTAAAGTACTACAGTGTTTGTGTGTGTGTACACATAATTCCACAATTGCTGACGAACAATTGTCTGATTCAACGGCTTCTGCCCAAAAATAATCAAAGTAAATCAAAAGTAATAAAACAAATAAACTTAACTCGAACAAATAAACTAAAATGAAACTCTTTAAAATAAATAATCAACAAAATGATCTAATTTAATAAAACCTAATAAAATTAATATTCAAATCAAATAAAATTAATATTCAAATCTAGTGAATTTCTTAACAAACTCAACCAAGACTCCATGGCCAAGTTGGTTAAGGCGTGCGACTGTTAATCGCAAGATCGTGAGTTCAATCCTCACTGGGGTCGTTACTTTTTAATATTTACTTATTAAAATAATTTAACCGCTCAAAAGTCCAAAAGTTTAGTCAATGGAAAAGAGCAATACATCTAATTTTTTTAAAGCACATATATTTCAAGATCAATCTAGTGATGGTAGCGGTTGTACTAGAGGCTTAACTCGTTTTAACGAACTAACTGAGAAACAATTTACATCAAGTTCTAAAACTAATCACAAAGTCACTAAAACTATAAAAACTGGAAGCATCTCAAGATACGAAGTCAATGCTACTAGGGTACTATTAACAAAAAAATCCTCTGTTTCAAAGTCAACTAGAACCAATGTAACGAGATACAACACTTCGTTAGAAAACTTCAACTTCAACAATAATGATGTCATTGTCACTGCCATATTCGAAATACCAAACACTTTATCTACCAAAGTGGGAATGTGCACTATTAACTATAATACTGGCGAATTAATACTTTCGGAATTTATCGATTCCCAAATTTTTATAAGTACTATTCATAAGTTGCAAATTTACGACCCTACGGATATCGTTTTACCTTCCACTTCTTTACAATCAATAAGGTCTAAACTAACAACCATCTTAAAATTTAATACGAAAGATTCTGTTAAACTCAATGAGGTGAATTTCAAAAATTTCAATGCGGAAAAAGGTTTGGAGGCGATTGAGAAATATTCATTGGTTTCATTAAACAAAATTGATCAATCAGAAAGGTTAATTGAAAAACAGTTTGCATTGAAAGCAACTTATGCCGCTATTAAATATATTACAGACAATATTTACAAGGACGTTGAATTTGAAGGTAAATTTAAACATTTTCGAGTGAAATATGAAAACTCTGATGATACTATGTTAATAGATTATAAAACAATCAAAGGTTTAGAATTAATTGAAAATAAAAACGATAAAAATGGCCTGTCCTTATTTAAATTTCTTAGAAATACCGTTACTAAAATGGGTGAAAGATTATTGAAAAATAACATCTTACAACCATTAACAAATGCTGAAGTTATTTCTTTGAGATTTAATACTGTTTGTACTTTAATGAACCAAAACGACATTTTATTCGAGATAATAAATGAATTAAGAAATTTTGAAGATTTAGATAAACTATTTTCCAAGTTACTTTCAATCAAACATTGCGCAATCGAACCTGAACAGAAAATTAACTATATTCTATTGTTAAAACAATCTCTGTTAACTGTAAAAAAGGTTTTCGCTATAATAAATAATGAGAGAATTGATACAGTTTTAATTGATGAAATTAGGAAAATCTTAAAAGATGAAATTTTGACAAACATTGAGACTCTAATCAATGATAAAATAAATAGCGACTGTACTTGGGCAATCACGCCGTTTCAACTTCAACAACAAAGAGCTTACGCTGTTAAATCTAATTCAAATGGATTACTTGGCGTTTCAAGGGAGATTTATAAAAATTTAATTGATAAGATTACTCAGAGCATTGAAGTGATGAACGATGAATATCACTTAGAAATCACCTACTCCTATGATTCTAAAAGGGACTTTTTTCTGAAAATACCAAGAAATTCAGTTCCTGATGTTTCTCAATTACCAGAAAATTTTATTAATAGAAGTCTCAAAAAAACTTATATTGAATGTACTACAGTCGACCTGTTAAAATCTAATGCAAGATTAAGAGAGATATTAAATGAAATAATATACTTAAGCGAAGAATCAATCGATGAATTATTTAGGGATATTATGAAAGAAAATATATCGTCACTCTTTATGATGTCAGAGGCTATTTCTATGTTAGATCTTTTATGCTCTTTTGCAAAAATGTCATCTAGTAATCAATACATAAAACCAACATTCTCTGAAATGTTATATATCAAAAAAGGGAGGCATCCAGTTTTAAATACAACAATTGAATCTTTCATAGCCAACGATATTATAAGTCTTAAGGAAAGTTCCTCTTTTAACATTATAACAGGCTGTAACATGAGTGGTAAATCTGTCTATTTAAAACAAATACCTCTACTTTCCATAATGGCACAGATTGGTTGCCCAATTCCAGCTGAAAGTGCGACTTTACCCATCTTTCGAAAACTCCATGCTAGAGTTTGTAACGATTCAATGGAGATCAGCTCATCAACATTTTCATTCGAAATGAAAGAGATGGTCTATTTTCTAAATGATATTGATAAAGATACACTATTGATAATAGATGAATTAGGAAGAGGTTCTAGTATTGGAGATGGTTTGGCAATATCTATGGCTGTTACTGAATACCTGCTTAACTTTGACAATATAGTGTATATCTCTACTCATTTCAAAGAAATGGCATCCATCTTTAAAGCCAAGCCTAAAATACGCCATCTGCACATGATGACAAAACAAAATACTGATAAATCTCTTCAAATGTGCTATGAATTAACATCACTCCCAAGTACTATTTTGCATAATGGTCTCTATGCTGTAAATTGTATGTTTTCAAACAAAATCATGTTGACTGCTTTTAAAATTTCTGAATTGATATTGAGAAACAAAAGTGATTTTGATAATACTGAGTTTACATCGACCGATAAAATAAACATGTCGAATCAAATGAAAGAGATTAATAATATGGTCCATATTTTGAAATTATTAGTCAATTATAATGACAAACAATTCTCTTTACACGATTTGAAAAAGATCCAATACGAATTTATAAATAAATTGGATCCTTAAACAAAATTTCGCTTTTATGTTTGTGTAAGTTTTCTAGATATATCTATTTATAAATTAAATTAAATATGTGTGACCTGGTAAATATGTGCAAATAGTGCTAAACATATATATATATATAAAGTGCATTTAGTAATAATTATTATGATAAGCTTAATTAGCTCCAACAAACTTGAAAATCAATTCTTGGATCCACACTAATCTAGCTGGAACGGATTGGAAGGTAGAATCAGCCGCTGATGAAATTAAAAGCTGTCTCTGTCTCTGGGACATGTCTCTAAAAGCAACCACAAAATTTATAATTAAAGTAAATGCCAACACAATGGCAAGAATAATAGGACCCAAAGGAGCATCTAAATGCTGTCCACTTCTTTCTTTTATAACATTTAGTCTTTTGATATAAGTACTATACGCCCACACACCTGAAAAAATAGTCAATGCGAAATAGATATACGCCAAAGTATTAGCTAATTGTGGAAAAGACGCTTTCTTAACAGAATTATATATCGAAAAAGTTAAGATACTCAACAAAGACGTAACATGGAGCCAACGATTGAAGGTTCTTTCGTTGGCCAACCAAACCTTTGCTTCAACTTTGATTGGGCCAGCATTTTTAATATAAGAGGTTGGTTTATTAACACCAACTGGCAAATCAATTTCTTCATCTTCAGAATCAACTCCGACTAATTTTGAGTCTCGTCCTGCCAAAATATTTAAGAAAGATTGTTCTTTTTTTTTCTTTTTTTGATTTTTATTTCTACCTACTACTGTTGTTGACTCTTCGTCAGATGATTCATGATCTTCTAAGTCACCGTTGGTTAGTGAGTTGTAAGAAACAACTGGATTCAAATCTAAGGTTGTACCCTGTCCATTAAAATTGAACGATTCAATGACGTTTTCATTTTTTTGAATTTTTGATAAACGTCTCATACCATCAATCTTTTCTTGAATTTCCTTTTGTTTTTTCAATTTCTGTTGCTCTTCTTCGTAAGCTTGTGTTGGATCTCTCTTAATATCATTTTCAATATCAGGTAACCAAAACGGTAAAATATCCAATCTTTCTTCATCACCAAAAAGCGAGGCTACACCTTGAATGTATAGTGAAAAATTAGGGACTTCTTTAACTAAATGTGAGTTTGTTAATTCACTAATCCACTTACCATGTCTTCTTGGTAAATTAATTTTGGACATAGTTGTTGGTTCCAACTTATTAGCTGTTAAATCATTGTTTTTGATCTTGATTTCCATCACTGAAAACGGAAATTTAGCGTACTCTCCGTTTCTCAAAAACTTCAAAGGATTGACAACATCAGCATCAATATCAGTTCTATGCCATTCATCGGGGGCTCTAATTGGTCTCTTTTTATCAAATGAATCTTCTCTGATATACAAAATATCAGAATCAACCGTAATTCGTACTCTATCATCACCTGGAATCTGAAAGGCTGTTCTCTTATAGATGGTACGTAAAATTGGTTGTAATTCATCTTGCATTATCAATTGTTGAATATCGTCAAAA
The DNA here is from genome assembly GCA_003709265.2 of Grigorovia yakushimaensis. Taxonomy (NCBI): domain Eukaryota; kingdom Fungi; phylum Ascomycota; class Saccharomycetes; order Saccharomycetales; family Saccharomycetaceae; genus Grigorovia; species Grigorovia yakushimaensis. Next base: position 276,632 of record PPOC02000507.1, on the reverse strand, counting down.
TCATTTGATAGTTTATTAAGTTCTACGTCAACAGTACCACTTTCTTTTAATTTTTTTAAAATTGATTCTTTGTATTGAGTGTCACCATTGAATATAAATCCATTTAAATACTTTGACTTAATCCTGAATTTTGTAATTTCAAAATCTTTCTTACCATTCTCATCTTCAATCATTGTCCTCTTCTCCAAAAAAATTTCTGGTTTGTCAGCTAACTTACCAATCCATCTCAATCTCAACGTTGGTGCTTCAGTATTTTTTAATAATTTATTATTGTATAATTCAAAAAATTCGTTATCAAAATATAAGGCAGTAATGTTTGGGTCCAATGATTTAGCATTAAACTTGTTTCTTAAGTTATTAGTGCCATCTAAAGAGCTATTAATTGAAGAATGAATACTATTTGTAGAGTTTGATATCAAATCATTATTGTTAAAATCTTCTACAACAGATTCGGTGGGTGCAGAAGCGTAAACTAAAACTGGTAAATGCCTTAAAATTCTTGTTTTAACTTCCATTAAATTATCTGGATGGATCCAAAACTTGAAGGTTTTGAATTCCATTTCTTCATCATCATTACCCTTTGAGAGTTTTGAAGTACTAGCTAAAGATAATGAAACATTATTACCAAAATTACCTCTCAAAATGTTGTATAATAAAGAAATTTTATACAGTAGTGGTGAAATTTCTTCGCTATGGAAAGGAAGTTCCTTTAGTCTCACTTCCAGTAAAGATTTTACTGACGGATATTTTGGATGTAACTTATCATGTTTTTTAACAATTTTTATAAAACCGGTAAAATTTGATCTGGAAAAATTATCCAATTCCTTAGCTTCAGTTAAACAGTTTTCTAAAACATTTTGGAATACTTTAGAATTTAAAATTTTGATTTTTTCTTCGGAGTCAGTTTGTTTCTCTAATTGTGTTAATTTATCCATTAGGGAATTAAATTTATTGATCTGAAAGCCGTAGACCTTTTCCAGTTCTTTATCTAAGACTTCTACAAATGATGATTCTTCTTTATCTCCCCAGCTTTGTGGAGTATCATCCTCATGTAGTAGATCCCTTAAGGTATCATAATCCATATATGACTCCTTCCATGGTGGAAACATATCATTGATCAATTTAGTACCAAATAACATATTTAACCAAGATTATATTCTAACGTCCTAATGAGCACTTAATTGACTAGTAAAATGCTATGTGTTGCTGTTCAAATTGACAACAAAATTTCTAAACAAACTTTTTCATTTATTAGATTGTTTTTATATGTTTTTCAGCCGAAGTAAAAAAATATCTTATCAGGCACACACGTGCGTCCCAAACTTTAATTAATCATGGTGACCATTGTAACAAAAATACTGTGTAAAATGATACATTAATTGGATGCAATGCGAGTCAAAGCTCCGGAATTGATTCATAGCAATAATTCTACTACAATTATCATTAAAGCCGCTTGAAAGATGCCAACTCAGCAGCAATTATTTGTCTTGCCATTACCATTGCCCTTAAAATCGTTAATATTGATATTATTTGTGTTGTTGCCATTATCAATTGGTAAATTATTTTGATTTAATTTTGCTAGAGTCAAAAATATTTGGTCCACATTTCTGTTATCCTTTGCGCTTGATTCAATAAATGTGACGTTTAGCTCAGTTGCAAGTTTTTCACCTTGTTCATAAGATACAACTCGATTGTCCATATCGTTCTTATTACCTACCAATAAAATTTGCGCATTTTCATTCGCATGCTCTGTAACAGTTTGATACCATTGCCTAACATTGGAAAAAGTTCTTTCGTCTGTTACATCATAGACGATAATAATCCCCATTGCACCACGATAATATGCTGTAGTAATAGTTCTAAATCTCTCTTGACCTGCAGTATCCCATAATTGTAATTTAACTTTTTTGCCATTGATTTCTACAGTCTTAATCTTAAAGTCAATACCGATAGTAGTAATAAAAGTGGGGTTAAATTTATCATCTACGAATCTAACCAATAAACACGATTTACCCACACCTGAGTCACCAACTAACAAAATCTTCATAATGGTATCATAATTTTTATTTTTAATGGAACCCGTAGATAGTGGTCTTAAACCTGACATTATATAATTTGTTTATTTTTGTTTGTTGTTGTAATATGTTCAACTAAAATTATTGAAGCAACAATCTAATTTTCATTTTTCGAATTTCAAATTATTGAATAAATGAAAACCTGATGATGAATGACATTCTTACATGCATATTATATTACAGTTATAGGTATTCACAACAACAGCGCTGTTTAACAAGAGCTAAGCATTTAAAAATTAGTTTGAAATGATTTTAAAATAACATAAGCCGTATAAAATCAAAATTACATCTTCCCACAAGGTGGTATTTCGTTCTAAGTTGACCACGAAAACAACTTTTACCAGTTATTTTCGATAAGACAAATGTATAGCCTAAGAGATTAAAATAACTTCAATTAAAACAATAATCTAAAACTTTTTATTTTTTTTGGTGTTTACTTTAATTTTAACATTTAAGAAGATCACTTCGGGCCAGGACATTTTTATTCTTTACTCTTTTTTCTCATTTAATTAAATGTATTCTTATGTCCATGATTCAAAGTAAGCATACACTTACGCAAAAGTTAGCGCTAGCTACTGAACAAACTTAAGAGCACTCTTTGTCTGCGAATAGTACATAACAACTTATTGCAAATACTTTTTCGCACTATCAATAATCAAAAATTCGATATATTGATTTAATTTTCATCAATGCAACAGATAACGATATATTTTAAAGTATTTTATAGAACGAAGTAAAGATCTCTCTTGTATTTGAATATATTTTGTTTTAATCCATAGGAATGCTGAAGATAAAAAAAAGAAAAGAAGAATATAAGTTACATCATTCAAATGTCAAGGTTGTTTATCAATTCACCAAAGTTATTAACAACTATTTGGTATAAAAAATAGCAAATTGAAATTCAATTATTATTTACTTTTGGTACTTTTCTCAACCGAATTATGTTAGAAGATTGGCTTCCAAAAACAAGGACAATTTTGGTGAGCTAATAAACAAGTTTAATTTCGCAACAAGTGGAATAACGAAACTTTAAGCATCTCTTACTCTAACTTTTTAAATACTTTGATATTTTTGAAGCAATAGTTTTTGCTCACAATGCACAGCTTAAACACATAAACCACTTTCCTTTCTATAACAGATGTTAACGTTTAATTTGGCCGTATAAACAGGTTTTTTTCCCTTATAAAAGACTCAATTTAAATTCAAACATAGTCGAACTGAGAACTTTAGCCAAGTAGACCAAAAGATGACAACAATGTTTCTTTTAAAGCAGAAATTGTGTTTATATAACGAAAAGATTTATTAGAAACACAACTACCGAGGTGTTGATGTTGGACTCCGAAAACAAATAGCTACGTCTTTTTTGGCCAAATATTGATGATGTTTGCTTGTGTTGCAAACTAAACCTAAATTGCTTTCTTTAGAATGCCATTTTTGGATTAACTTTTTTATACAAATCGGGAAAGTTTTGTTTGCTTTCGAATGAAAATCCAATTTTGAGTAGTTTGAAATATATAGCTAATTATACTGCTACTAAAATTACATAAAGCGCATATATTTTACAATTACTATGTACCTCTTTTGGCATCCTGTCAAGTTGTCTAACATTTTTGTAGTTCATGAACCCTATTGATGCAATGAGGTTTGTATTCAGACAAACTACTTCCATTGCACCATTTGAAGAATCGAAGAGAATTTTTATTAAAGGTTATCTACAATAATAAAAATAATAAAAATTTTATTGATAATAAGGAAAAACTAATGGTTAATAATGCATATGCCGAATATTGTTTCTGTATAGTTTTTAGTTGATATATTACCGTGTGACAATCAACAACAAAAAACCATATTATGGAAGACAACAAAATTTAAAATTTGATTCTTAGACGATACGGAGAGACAACATTTCTGCTAAATCTATTCTTACATGGTCTAAAGCGAAGTTACCTTTTACCTTCATGTTTTTAGCTTTTCGATAAGGCACAAGAGGAACATATATCATATTTATTTTGTGCTTGTTTTGGGAATCTAAAACGTCCTGCCATTTTTGGGCAATTAAAATACTTCAGAAAGATGTTCCATTCTAGAATGCCACAATGAACCATCGCTATTAATTGTATTTTAATGGCAATGGATAATTTTGAATCAATTTCATAAGTCTAACTTATTACAATCAATTGACCAGAAAGCTTTTGATGTTGTAGTATCACATCAGTACTCTTGCACGCCAATTTGCTTCAAATTGTTCAGTTCTTATTTGAGTTGGAAGATAATCAGCCTGATTCTTGTTTGGGGTAAAAATAATAGCGTTATCAGATCTAGCTGACATCTCAGAGACCGACAATAAGTTTATCGATAACTGTGGTGTATACTGAGCAATGTAGACAAGATCATTTCCAATTTTGACATTACCTTCCCCCTAAATTGGAGTAGAGTTATCACCAACGCCACTGATGCTACCTTACATACCATATTTGATTTCTCCAGATACTACCACGGATGATATCATATAATTAGTACATCCACCATCGATACTTTATTGGTTTTTTGCATTACGTTGGGTTTGTGAATTGCTGATCAATGCGATTTACCTTTAAACATTTGGGAAAACTTGCTTTTCATTATATTTTTGGATGTTGTTGGAAGAGTGTTTATCACTACCACAAAAATTATTAAATTCTGTGTTAATAATAAACTTATAATCACCCTCTCTATCCAAGGCTTTTCAATTATGACCTCTGAATAGGAGATTAATGAAAATGCGTTCATAAATATGCCAAAATCTCTAATCTTGTCAATATTTTGAATTATAATATCGTTGCCATATTTATTCCTACCAATATCATAACTACCATCCTTTGAGGTTGAAAATATATATTCGAAAATTAGGTCACTGTATAATTATTAAAATTGTTTAGTGATGTCTTTAATACAAGGTGTATCCCTTTCATTCAGTTCATTCTCAAAGTTGATGCCATATTTCTTAAATTTTGGAACAACATTATTTTCCATTAAATCGTAGATCACCTCAGTAAAAATTCCAAAAGCCTCCCAATATAAGTTAACAGTATATTCAATTTTACAGCTTTAAGAAGTTTCGGAATCTACAAAGAAACGATCTTTTTAAACAAAGGATTGGGATAGTTTCCTTGGGGTAAATTGAACAAGCAATATAAATTATAAGCTATTATATATCTACATGTCACTACTGGATAACTTAAATTCTGCTTTTACTGGTCCTAAAGTATAATTATTTTAAAAAAATTATTGAAGAACTATAGGGATTCGCCATATTTAAAGGTTTTGCAAATAAATCATTTATATTAATTTTCTTTAAAAAAATATGTTTATGCAAATTAAACCTCATTGACAAATAAATACTACAAAATTATATTACTGACAACTTATAAAAATATTGTTTCAAATAATCTTTCAACACAGTTATCCACTTCCTTAGGTTTATATCTTTGGGAAATCTTTATTAAATCTAAAAATTTAATTAAAATATATTCATTTCATACTCCAGTTATTATTACTATAAAGTGTACTAGTCAACCATTTGTCCAAACCATTAGGACCTTCCAAATTTAGTTAAAGTAATTTTAGTTCAGTAATTTTTGGTTTTCACGTGCCTTTATAAATTATAAATATTTTTAGATTATTTATTTAATAATAGAATTTGTGTTTGTATACCGAACAAATGCAAATTATACTTTAAAAATTTTGTTTTTACGTCATCGTTTAACATGATTAGAACACGATAAATAAAAAAAATCAAATTAAATCTAAGAATATAGTAAACTTTTATAGCTATTCCTCAGTTAGCAAACTCTTTGAATAATGAAGCAGAGAATCAGTGCTTTAGACATTCAATTAATATCTACCGAATTAAGTCAGATATTGGAAACATATAGACTTAATAATATCTATAATATTGTAGATTCAAATAAACAGTTCTTATTGAAATTTATTAAGCCAGATTCAAAAATCAATTTAATTGTTGAATGTGGTTCAAGAATTCATACGACAAATTTTAATAGACCTATACCTCCAGCACCTTCTGGTTTTGTCATAAAATTAAGAAAACATTTGAAAGGGAAGAGATTAACTGCAGTTAAGCAAGTTCCAAATGATCGAATTTTGGTTTTTCAGTTTGCTGATGGCAGAGACTATCTTGCACTTGAATTTTTCAGTGCAGGTAATGTGTTGCTTCTAGACGAAAACTTGAAAATTGTATCTTTGCAGATAGTTGTTCATGAACATGAAAACAAAATTGGTGAAACCTATCAAATGTTTGATTTGAATCTTTTCGCTAAAAATGTTCCAGAAACTAAACAAAATACATTAGCATTTGATATAAAAATGATTGACGATTGGTTGTTATCTGAAGAAAACTTTATCAACGTTAATAAGTGTGATAAAAAGAAAAGAAGTATCCATAAGTTATTATTAAGCAAAGCCCCATTTCTATCTTCTGATTTATTGTCAAAAAACTTGAGACAGCATGCCATTGAACCTGCTACACCTTCTCTCAACTTTATTGGGCAAGCCAACTTACTTTACGATTTGTTAACAAAAACACGGGAAGAATATCTCCATTTGTTGAATATGAGGGAAAACTGCGGTTATATAGTTTGTAGAAACTCTAATATTTCTGACACTAAGACAAATAAACAAAGCTCTGACGTCATCTATGAAAGTTTCCACCCGTTTGAACCATATTTAGGTGATATGGAACATAAAATGACTCACATAATAAGGGTTGATGGCCCATACAACAATACTTTAGACAAGTACTTCTCAACAATGGAGTCGTCTCGATATTCATTAAAAATCCAAAATCAGGAAGAATTAGCCAAAAAAAGAATTGAAGATGCAAGAAATGATAATAATAAAAAAATTCAAGTTTTAGAAGATATTCAAAAGCTCAATGAAACAAAGGGTCATCTGATTATCGCACATGCAGACCTCATCGAGCAAGCGATTGGTAGAGTACAAAATTTAATCAATCAACAACTTGATTGGAATACTATTACCATGTTAATTAAGTCCGAACAACAAAAAGGACGTGATGTAGCAAAGGCCATCAAATTACCCTTAAACTTGAAAGAAAACAAGATTAGCCTTATGTTACCAGAATCTCAAAATGATATTGATGAACCAACTGCTGATACTTGCTCTACTAGTGAATCAGACTCAGACTCAGACTCAGACTCGGATTCAGACTCAGATAGTGATGCTGAAGATATAAACAAAACAAGCTCAAAAAAGAAACAAATTTTCAAATCTAAAAATTCTAATTTAAAGTACATAACAGTGACTATTGACTTATCTCTTTCTGCTTATGCTAATGCCAGTGAATATTTTGCAATTAAGAAACATAACATTGAAAAACAAAAGAAGGTTGAAAAGAATGTAGAAAAAGCCATGAAAAATATTGAGTTGAAGGTCAATCAACAACTAAAAAAGAAATTGAAAGAGAATCATAAGATTATGAAAAAATTAAGAGTTCCTTATTTTTTTGAAAAGTACAATTGGTTTATATCGACAGAAGGATACTTGGTTTTCATGGGAAAAAGTGATGTGGAGACGGATCAAATTTATAGCAAATACATTGAAGCAAATGATGCTTATGTTTCAAACAGCTACAATACTCACGTGTGGATTAAAACCCACGAAAATACTACAGATATTCCTCCAAATACCTTGATGCAAGCTGGCGTTTTTTGTATGTCTGCATGTCAAGTATGGTCCAAAAAAATATCAGCGTCTGCGTGGTGGTGTAAAGCCGAAAATATCAGTAAGTTTAGTTCGAATGATGGTACCGTTTTACCTACTGGCCACTTTAGAGTTTTAGACGAATCTTTAAAACGTGATTTAATGCCTTCACAACTAGTCATGGGTTTGGGATTTCTATGGAAAATTAAAACTGAAGATAATACATCCGAAAATGAACCGACATCTGAAAAAGAAACCATCTCTTTATTCGATGCTACTGAATCGGACAATGAGTTAAATAATGAGCTTATGATAGATGAGCCTTCTAAAAGTGATTCTGATATTTCAGATGCTGCTAGTACCAACTCTTCTACTTCTGAAACTGAGAAAACCATTAAAAATAATTCTATAAGGCTTGGCGAAATTTCTAATGAACAAATAAATATGAAAGAAACTGTTAACAACGGCACAATGTCGACTGAATTCAAAACTGAACAAGAAACTGATGATATTCTTACTGTTAATAGCGTTATTAATAATATAAACAAAAATGTACGTGGTAAGAAAGGTAAATTAAAGAAGATTCTAAAGAAGTACCGTGACCAAGACGATAACGAAAGGCTTTTAAGATTAGAGGCTTTAGGTACATTAAATGGGGTTAGAAAAGACCAGGAAAAAGAACAGAAAGAGTTTCTAAAACAATCTGAAAAGGAATATAGAAAGTCAAGACGTGAAAAACAAAAAGAGAAGCAAGCTTTGAAGTTTAAAAACAGTGAAAAAGTCAGTGTAAACTTTGAAAAAATTAAGGCTGAATTGACATCCTCATTATCAACTAATGATGAAGTTATAGATTTGATTCCTGTTTTTGCTCCATGGCCTGCACTTTTGAAATATAAATACAAAGTAAAAATACAACCAGGTAATGCCAAAAAAACCAAATCAATGACTGAGTTGTTAAATTTTTTTCTGTCAAGAAAGGTAGATGATTCCAAAACTGACAAGGAAATAGACTGGCCTTCTGAACATCAATTTATCAAAAATTTGACGCCACAAGAATTAGTTATTCTTTTATTTGTGGATAAATTAAACATCACTTTTCCTGGTTCAAGCAAAGTTAAAGATAAAAAGACTTCCAAAGCAAAAGGGAAAGGAAAGGGGAAATCAAAAAAAAAATAGAGTCATATAATGCATAATATTGGAAGAGTATATAGTGTACATAATTGAATATATATTATATAAAGGAAAAAATGTAATGAATTCCTTTTACTTCAATCAGACATATTTACGAAAACCTCCAACAAACTTATACAAACCAATTTTTGTCTTCCTTCCTCAAAGAACTAATTATTTATTTTAAACATATTCAAGTTCAGTTCAAAAAGAATACCATTTATTAGTAGACAGTCATTTTTATAAGAAGCAAAATCTGTTTCTAAGTCATCTTCAATTTCACTCAATTCCTCGTAGTATTCGATGTCTTCTGGCTCCAATTTATATTTTTCTAACAAATAGAACCGTATATCGTCAACAAATTCAATGGAATCTGATTCCTCACGATTTGAAATCCTTTCCGCACTCTTTAAAATTGCCTTTTTGAAAGCAGATGTGTCGATATACTTGTCTAAATTCATTGCTACATGTTTTGCAGCATAATGTTCTAATCTTTCAATCCTAGTTCCCCAAGCAAAATACAAAATTTCAAATACATCTAAGATATTTAAAATGTCATCGTTTTGTGTAATCAATGTAGCTGCAACAGATTTTAATCTATCATCCAATAAAAAATCTGCCATTTTGATAACACCAATACAATCAGTTAAATCTATATTAGAGTCATCATAATACAAATATCTCAAAATCATTTCGAAAATTTCTTTGCATATAGTATTTAAAGTTAGTATTGGAAGTATTTCTTCGTGGTTATCTTCAAGTAATTCATACGTTTTCTTGTTATAAACGGTTAATTCACAAAATGGATCAAGGAACATGATATTAAAATAATCAAATCTTTTCAAAATAGAAAGGTGACATGGATAAAAATGTATATTTTCTTCATTATCTTTTATCTTGACCAAAACATCAGGGAAAAACGGAAAATAGCTATCAGAAAAAGTATTACAATAGTGAAGAGCCTCTTCTTGATCAAAAGTTTCTACTTTGTCCAAAAATAATGAATTTTTAATGATACAATTGCTTACAAAATCTTTTAACTGCCCTTTGGCATCCATTGTGTATTTCATCATTGATATTCAGCCATTAATGTAGATTTTTCTGGAGGATCTACAATATGTTTAATTTTTTTTATAAAAGAATTCAGTAATGACATATCTAGTCTTTTAGTCAATTGATCTAAAAAAAGCAAGTCTTCTAACTTAATTACATGTAAAACGGGAACCAGATAAATAAACTTTAATATTATTTCCAGGATATATGAAGAGATATTATACATTTCAAAATTCAAGCAACTCGTTTGAACCAATTCTTTGAATAGTAAGGGACATCTTGCTTGGATAATAAACTTATGCGCTTGTAGTGTTTTATTGTCCAAGGAGCAATATATCTTCATATCAAATGTGTTCAAACCAATATCATGCTTATTCAATAACAATGATGAAATATGTGATGCAAATGGTTGTGTCATATCTACAGCTTTAGAAATATCATAACTTAATAGTATATCTCTAATGACATCAGTTAATGCACCATAAATACAACGTGCTCCCTCATATCTATCTCTATCACATATCGCACCACTTTTTAATAATAACAGAACTACATCTTTATGGCCACATAAACTTGCTAAAAATAAAGGAGAATTATCAAATTTATCTACAGAATTTAAATTAACACCTGTTGTGATTAATCTATCTACATTTGCTAAGTCGCCTGTACGGCAAGCGTAACATAAGTCCTCAAAATTTCTATCAATGTCATTCATTTTTCAGGTATTATCATGAATCAGAACAGGATATTTTGTAGTTACAATATGTGATGTAATGATCAGCAGTGATTTAACTGGAATTTTGTTTTAATCGTGAAGTTGATAAAAAAAAAAAAAAGGAAATGAAAATTAAACGAAAATTTCAGACATCATAATATAATTAAACCAATTGAAGAGTTAATTATCCACTACTATAAATATCAAACCGTTTTTGTATATTCAATCAATTTCAAGATTGAGCATAATTTGTCAAATGTCAAACTTGTTTTCATTTTCGTTTTTTGTTTTTGTTTTTCAAGTTTTAGCACGATTGAAGGATCTTATGTTTGTTCTTTTTTCTCTAATGTGAAGTAATTTACCTTGTAAGCAAGTTTTGTCTAATAACAAAGCTTTATCACGCTCTTCAATATCTTGGAACTCAACATAACAGTAACCAATATTTGAATGTTTCTTACCTTCGAAAATAGTAATTCTTATAATTGTGCCGCAATGTTTGAAAAAATCTTCAATTATATCTGGTGTCCAATCATATGATACATTTCTTATAAAAATAGATCTGGAGTCTGCAATATCTTTAGAGACTTCATCAACCATGGCCAACACCGCAACAGATGATCAATAGTTGGTTGTTTCTTCTTACAAATAGTTTTCACTTTTTTAAATTTTGTCAAACCAGTTTTTTTACCCGCAAATTAAAATTTTTCAAAGCTCATCGCATTTTTTTTCACTTTGGTTTACATTATTACTTTTGTCACAAATTCACATAAACGTCGAAGGTATAATAGGTTAAGAATTGATTAGATTATTCTTTTACAAAAATAAGTTACCTAAAATAATTAATACTGATATAAAATCTTAGTGTTTACTGTATAAGAAACAAAATAAGAACAACAATTAGACAACTTAATACAAATAAAATAAGATGGTTTCAGTAAGAAAGAGAAAGATGAACAGATCTTCCGTTAGCAAAACAACTAGAAGAGTCAAAGATAAGCAAAGAAAGATTAATATTAAGTCTAACCCAATTATTGCTGCAAACTGGGATTATTCATTAACTTTAGCACAAAATTACAAAAAATTAGGTTTAAGAGCAAAATTGCAAACACCCGCAGGTGGTCAAGAAGCTGATTTATCTAAAGTTATTAAAAAGGAACCATTATTTGAAAAATCGGCGTTTGATGAGAATGATGATAGTGATAGTGACAATGAAATAGAAAATGACAGTAATAATGAGGGTACATATGATGAAAGCCAGTTTGATCCAGAAAATATCCCAGAAGGTGAAGCTAGAATACAGCGTGACGAAGACGGAAAAGTTTTAAAAGTTGTTTATGGTAAGAAAAAATCATTTGATATTGATGAAGATATTGATTCAATTAAAGAAAAATTAGAAAAAGATGAAAATAGTACAGAAGTTGTTAAACAATTAGAAGAATTTGCAAATCGCCCAATTGTAAAAGTTGAAAGAGTCCAAAGTGAAAGAGAAGAGGAATGGGTTTCTAGATTATACAAAAAGCATGGTACTAATTACAAAAAAATGTTTTATGATACTAAATTGAATATATATCAACAATCAGAAAATGATATTAGAAGAAGAGTTGAAAAATGGTTAAAATCAAATAAAAAATAATTCATCTTAAAACTAAATCTTAAAGAAGTAGCATGGTAATTCAATTTGTTAAATTAAACAAGAAACATACAAAAGAAGAAGACAAGATATTTATAATTGAAGTAAATTATTATTTTATTCAAGTCATATATAATCATCATTTATGTATATTATAGAAAAATAAATTAGTGGAAAACATAAATAAAATAAGAAGTAAACAGAGAATGATCTAAAATCAAGCTTCAACAAAGGCTCTATAAGTTGTGAAATCAGAATCAATTGATTCTAAGTCAATTTCAGTATCTGGTGCAACAAAGAAAACAAAACCTGGTTCAGCTTTTAATTTAATATCATTGTAGGTTATATAACCATTACCTTTAGTGGTAATTAAAATACTTGGGCCTTCAAATTCCTTAAAATGTCTAACACCAGTACCATTCTTAAAAGTTGTTTCAAGAACAGCAAATTCTTCAATTGGTGGATTGTATAAAATGGATTCACCATTACCGGAGGATCTTTCAAATGTTTGTTTTTCCATTTTTTGATCTTCAACAGTACCGTAATTGTAAGTTAGCATTTCTACTAAATTCTTAACATCCTTAAATTTTGGAGTGAAACCAGCTCTAACAACATTATCAGAAGCAGCCATACATTCGATGATATCACCAGTAATATAAGCATGTGGATCTTTGGCTCTTAAGAAAATAGCTTCACCTGCATTTAATTTACAATGATTTAATAATAACCCACCACAGAATAAACCGACATCACCTGGGAATTGTTTATTTAATCTAATTAATAATTCAGGTAAATCGGTTTTGTTAAAATCGGACGGATTATTTTCTGCTCTTTCAATTAAAGCATTACCATAGTTAGCAATAACATCATCAGATGTAGTCATAATTGCATTAAAAATTTTTTGTAATAATTTTCTATTGTTTTTATCTTCAACTGAATTATCTTCAACATTTAGTTTAATATTTTGGATAAATTCATCTGCTAATTCATCACCAATAATTTTTCTAAATTCAGGTAATCTTTGTAATTCATCGGAAATTTCATCTAATGGCTTAAACCCACAAAACCCTTCAAAATCTGTCACAGCAACAGCCATTTCAGGTTTATGATTATCATCTGGGTAATTTTTTGGATCATTCTGATGTAAAAGTTTAGCTAATGATTTATCTGGATGAGCTTGAATTGATAAAACTTTTTCAATTGATAAAACTTTAAAAAGGAATGGTAATTCACAATCCTTACCGAATTTTTCAATAATTTTTTCACCTAACATAACTTTTGGATCAGCTTTAATTAAATCAGCTAATAATTCATTAGTATCAACTGATTTACATGGACCCTTTGGATGAGTACCCATCCATAATTCAGCATATGGTTTATCTTCTTGAATGGCAATGCTTGGATTTGAATGATTTGCAAATTTTGCAACAGCAGAATTTGAACCAATTTTACCCCAATCGTATTGTTGATAAGCTATAAATACATAATTAGGATTAGTATTTACACCAGTTTTAGAATTAATAATAAAACTGATGTTATAGTAAAGTATTGTTAGTTAAAATTTTGAAATGAAAAAAATGAAGCTTAAAAAAGAAATAAGTCAAACATACTTGCCTCTAATCTAAATAGTTTGTTAGACATGTTGAATTTTTTTTAGGTTATACGCTAATTGATTTCTTTAATACAAAGAATAATCAGTAATAAAATGTTTTAATTGACAAAGTTGTTAATAAAAATCGAAAGGTTTTATAAATGAAAATGAAAAATAACAAGAAATTTCATCTCACTTAGTTTATAATTATTAACGAAATTAACAAATTGCAATAAAACTAAATTGAAAATAAAATAGATGGGATGAATCAGAAGCAATAATCATATTTTGTTCATTTTTCCAACAGCGTAGATGCAGTTCCTATTTTTTTTGTTTACATCATTTTGTTCAGCATCAGTTTTTTCAAGAACAGATATCATATGATAACTTCTCTATGAAAAAGACTTAACCTTGAACGCTACTAAGCCTTGATTACGATTTTAGTAGTGCGGGGAAAACTCAAAGCTAATCGCGGTGATAAATTTCAAGAAAAATGGCTTGCATATTTTGCATAAGGGCAGGTAATCTTCAATCATTGCTCGAGGTTTATACTTGTCGGCTCTAACAGCCAAATATCCAGACGCACATTTCACAGAAAAAACGGACAGGCGGCAAACCGACAAAAACTGAAAATCTAAACTGAGTAACTGTAAATAATCCGGCGTCTTTTTTTCTACGAAATATTCTTGGTAAAATACAAGTTTAATTAAATCCCTCATTTCTACAGATTACCGTCAAGAAACCGTAGCCAACCTCCACCAGTACCCATGTGATGTGACTCAGGTACGTGCTGTGTCGAAATGGGGTTGCCAATAAGGGACAAAAAAAAATCTAAATTTTGAATTTGTTCTTTCAATGAAAGGTCTCATTAACAATTAGATTTTGCTTTTTCAAAATTAGGGCAAAAACTACGAAATTATCGTACCATGAAACAAATTATGTACTTTCAATAATTGAATTATACTATATATGCATCCAATTAATTCTAAAGTGCCATAATTACTACATAATTAATTTTCTTAATGCAAACGTATAAACTAGTATGGTAAGATATAATCTTCTAATTAACACATTATTCAATTCTACCCTTACCCTTAAAGTTATGCTTATTCTGATTCCCACGTGTATTGTGTACCCACGTTCATAATAGCTTTGTTTTTACAAAACCCCTATCGCAATATCTTATGCAATCAAATATTGTAAATCTTTATAGACTTAAAAAATATAATAAAATATATAAACCAGTCTGAACTATGTTTGACGTTAAATTTTCCTTTGAATGATTATAATAATAAATCCGTTTCATTAAATCGAATAAAAAAAATCAATTTAGCATATACAAATACATATTTACAATAATGGAAGCCGTTCTAGAGGAAAAGATGAATAATTTTGAAATTTCATTTACAAAATACTTATTGGAAAGTAACCCATTGCATTGCTTTATCGCTGGTGTTATTATGTTAGTTCACATGAAATTTGTTTTTTACCCTTGGTTGAATTTAAAATTCGTTTATGCTGATAGCGCAGTATTATTTATAATTTGTTGGATTGGTTTCCATTTCATTTGTATACTAGAGTTAAGTCTTTTCAGAACAGGTCCACAAAAATTAAAATTATCAAATGACATTGTTGACTCAAAAAATTTACCTCCAAATACATTCATTGATATTGAAAAATTAAATTGTAATACTGAAACTAATGATAACAATACCAATGATAGTAATGAAAATAGTAATGAAAATAGTAGCATTGATAGAATTAGTACCAGTAATGATAATACTAGTGCTACCATGCACAAATCAGATTTTACTCAAGTTAACGTTGATTAGTAATGTCGTTTTGATGTATTCCAAAATTAATTTGATAGCACACTAAAAATTTTATAAGGCCATACTGGCCTAAAGAACCTAAAATTTTTTTTTCTGTTAGACTAAAAATACAATCAACCTATCGTCATAAATTTACCTACAAAAAGACAAAATTAAGCTAAGTTCTATATATTCATTTGTATTTGATAAATGTAAATTCAAATCCTATAATTAAAAAATAAACAATAATCGTTAATACTACTAAGCTAAGGTCCAAATAAACGTCTTCTAACTTTTTTTCTTACAGGTGGCTGGAAAATTGGTTTATCTGTATTTATAGTATTTGTTTGAATATTATTATTATTTGTCATTCCATTAGGGTAGCTTAAATTAGCACTTGGAGTTTTGACGTTCATATCGTTAAGACTTGGAGACTCAATAACACTATGGTTAGATACTTTTTTGCTGATATTTGATTTAATATGTGCAGGTGTTGCCATTACTTGTATTCCATCATGATCAATATTAGCTTTAGATTTTTTAGGTGACTTAGTGTCAAAATTGATAGCTGGTGACTCAATAATATTTGAAAATGTTTTCTTCTTGTAATTTTGACTATTGCTATCTCTTTTCAAAGGAGTTGCCATCACTTCAATATTGGAGCTTCCTAAAGTTGTGTTTTGCCTCTCCAGTTTTAATACTGAATTTGATTTTCTTAATTTTCCAACTCTGCGGAATGAATGCATCATGTGTAATGAATGTTTGGTAACCTTAGTTTGAAGATTTTGTGTTTCACCAAACTCGTTCCTAATTAACTTCGCATCATTAAATTCAGAATTATATTCAACATTTTCTTTTTCATTATTCTCGACGTTTTTGTTCTCAGTAATATTAAAGTTGGATATTGGAAGTTGTCGTTTTTGTAAATTATTCATGGCCAAATCTGACTGGGTTCTTGTCAAAAACGAAGGGTTGGTCTCTGCTTGTAAAAACTGACTTAAATTGGATTTTGCTTTGCTTAAGTGTATGGTCTTTGAAGTAAAAGATTTAGCAACTGTAGATTGTCTTGAAAAATCTGAACGGCTCAAATGTGGTGATTCTGAAAAAGTTTTTGGCGGAAGAGGATCGGAATCTCTTTCTAAAATTGAGTTCCTATCGTTACTAACAACTGAGTAATTAGAAAGTAATTGTGATTGACTAGCGCCTTTGCTTTTTTTGGAAATATTTCTTTTGGATTTTAAAGTTGGACCTTTCAGTTTTTTTGTAGTAAATTTAATTGTATAAGGTAATAGTCGACTAAAATACGGAAGTAAAACATAACTGAGGAATCCAGTTAAAGATGATTCTTGGCTCTTGTTCAAAATGTTCATTTTATATTCTTCTAAAATAGTTTTGCTGTTCTCCTTGACTTTATCATGTTCGCTAATAAGATCACTTTCAAGCAAAATTTCAAAAATTGACAATTTGTCTAAGTATAAATCCAAAAGCTCACACCAATCCACAGATGTAGTAAAAGTATTAATAATTAAATCATTATTTTGCGTTTGAAGATTAGGTTTGGCCTTGAGTTTCCGTGATCTCGACTTTCTAGCAACTGTAAGAGCTCTATTCTCAAACTTCTTACTGTAGTTTTCTTCAAAATCAATGAATTTAGAATCTAAATTGTCATTGTAAATAATTTCTAACAAAAGTACAATTTGTAGCTTAACTTCTCTAAATTTTAATAATGTTATTAAATCATCAATAAGGGCCTTTTTGTTTTTGTCATTTTTTTTTTCAAATGAAATGTTGTAATTTTTCAAACATTTCTGCTTATAAATTGTACAACTCTCATTTTTAATTAGGTCCCTTTTAAAGAATATATTATTATTAATATATCGCTGATCAAAGTCTGGGATTTTCAATATTAGTTCTAATAAAATCGATTGATATTCTACCATATAATTACTGTTAAATTGACTCTTACACATATTCTTAAATCTTAGTAAACTAGATTTAACAAAATACGCTATAGGTGTTTTAAAATCAAATAAACATTCATAATACTTTTGATGAATATATGATTTAGGACATTTTTCTTCTTTCAAAGGATTATTTTTGTTATGTCTGTTCGAACTCATTATCGTTGATATACCAGGAGGGGTCATTTTTAGATTAGTTAAATCAATATTTTTCATATGCAACTTTTTATTAATATCTTCTGTCCAAAAATCTATAATCTTGTCAGCATCTTTATCATCGTAGTATCTCAACTTAGTTTTGATTCGATTGTCACAAGATATATCATCTAAATAATTAATATCAAACATTAAAATATTTGGAATTATATAACGTACCCATCTACCAGAATCATATTTTTCCAGTATATTTGTCTGGTTATTTCGTTTATCCTTTATAGCACATTTCACATTCAAACTAATGTGGTTAATTTGCTTTAATATAGGTTGAGGAATAGTATTTGAACCGATAATATCACAATTATGTACATGGGAAACTAAATTCAAGGGTAGTACTTTGAATAAACCAATTAATTCCCATTCTTGCATAACAGTGTCAGTATAATGAAACCTTTAAAATTCCATAGTTTTTATTAATCTCTTTTATTTACTTTTTCGATATTTTTCTAAAAAAACGCTTTATTCAGAAAAATTCTATAAATTTAATATAAGTTCTTTAAATTTATATAAAGCTATCTCTATAGTGATATAATTTGTCTATAGTAATAATATTTGATAATTCTCTTATAAAATCAATCAGTTCGACTTGACTGTCTTTTTTTTAAAAAATATAAGGAATAATTACGGTCTTTTATTTGAATTTTTATTTGCAATGTCTGTAGCAATTTTGTTATTTATAAGCATTATTGCTGCCTGTATTCCCATACCGCTACCTTCAATGGTTAATCTACGTTGATAAATATTTTTATTTGGTTTATCAAATATAATAGAACATCCTGTACTTTCCTTAATTGAGTTGATGTGTTTGCCGGCTTTTCCAATAATGTGACCAACGTAATTCTCATCTATAAATATTTCCTGTTTTACAATATTTATGGGTTGATTAATAAGTGGGCCAGTAAAAATCTTTACATTTGGTATGTTAACATTAGGAATAAAACTAGTTGCTTTCGCTACACTTTCCGGTGTGTAAATAGAATTCACATCTACTGGAAAATTTGCATTATAAATTTGATGTGGAAATCCTGGTTGAATGGGAATTGCCCTTGGCAGTGGGAATATTTGGGGCATATTTACAGGTGGAAATATCATATTCAAAGGTGCATCTTCCAATGGCAATTTATTATTGCTAAAAGAAGTCGAGGTATGTCCAGGGCTTGAAAAGGAGTTTATAGATTTATTATGGGGCAAAAGTGAAGGGTTCCCTAAAACAGAATAGATTGGAGCAGGTTGGTAGAAGATTGTCTTTTTATGTTTAAATTTTTCTTTATTGTTATCAAATATTTGAGCTACCCTTTCAACAACTATTCCAATTGATTCAGAAGAACCGTCTACACGTAGTATTCTGTCATTAGAGGGCAGTAATTGATATGGAGACGCACGTAAGTTTGATTTACTTATTTCTTCAATTTCCTTCAAACTTGAGCCGTTTTTACCAATTACATAACCCATCAAATGATTAGGTATTAATATATGTACCATAGCTGTAACTTTTGTACCATGCCCTTTTTCTTCAATTGACTGTTTTTCAGTACTGTTCTCATTTAAAGTTTCTTGTTTTCCTTCTCTCTCATTATCCGACGTAGAGCTTTTCTCAGAATTAGTATTATTACTAGTAGTTCTTTTACTATTTTCATTAATCAGGTAATCAGAAATCATTTTGTAAGCAGTTGCTACATTTTTTATCGAACCTCTAACATATATCACCCTTTCAGGGACATCTCTTAGATTAGCAGACACATTGATTTTAGTCGATGTAACACTTTTTATATGCTGTATTGTTTCACCTTTAGGCCCTACAACTATAGAAGCCTCTTTGATAGGGCATAACATCCTGATATGAGCATAATTAGAAATAAAATCATCTTTCAATTCTTCAGTTCTCTCTCTAGAGCTTTCGGTATCTTCTTGCAAACTGTCTGTGGAATCTGTATTTCCTACTTCTCTGTTTGTTTCATGTGAATGACTGTCCTTACTGTCCTTGTATTTATTATTTAATGTAGGTGTATATTCATCTTCCAATGCAACCCTTTTAATTCCTGCCTCAATTTGTTCTTCATCGTTACCATTCTCATTTTTACGTTTCAACCCACTTAAGTGTGGCACTATTGTATGACAGCTATCGTGGTTACTTCCATTTAATTCCATATTTATGTCTTTAATTTTGATTTATCCACAAATGAACAAATGTAGAATATGAAATATTTATTAATTTTACAAACAAAAAAATTATATATGGGTAGAGCACATAAAAATGACAAGACCATCTAACACCAACGAGGAAAGTTCATTGTCATTAGAAACATACTAACAACACTAAATATACCTTCACCTAAAATTAAACCGGAACTGAAGACGATTAATCTTGTCTTGGCGTCTAAATCACCTTCAAATTTCTTTAACCAAAAATGAGATACAATACCTCCTAAAAATCTGGCCATCGTAAAACTAGGAGAATTATATATACCTACACCAACCGCAACACCTGATGGGATCCATATCAACCACTTGCTGAATTTTCGACTTTCTTTTAAGCAATTTTTAGTTAGCGATAATAAGGCAAAAATAACACACATAACCATGGAACACTCGAATGCCATTTCAGGTAAGTCATGTCCTGTTACCAAGCGGGCACAATCAGTCCAAACGACAGCTGTAGGAATTCTGATAGTTTCATTTGGTAAATCATAAACCTTATTATAAATGATATACATTACTGAGGATAAAAAAATTGACCAAATCGCCCCGATTAATTGAGCAATAAATTGTGCTCTTGGTGATGCATTTAATAAATGTCCAGTTTTCAAATCTTGCATCAAATCACCAGCCTGTTGTGCACCAGCTTCAGCAATACCACCAGCTACAATATTCAATAAAACAGATCCTGGATGATCTTTTGGAATAATTAATGCAAATAGTAACTGAGATATTTTCCCAATACCAGACACTGGATTCAAGTCAGTTTCGCCCAATGCTCTTATACCTAAAATTGAAAGAAATAAGGCCAGTATCAAAGCAATGACCATAGAGTAGATTGGAATAATATCTCTACCAAATATATGCACGACAAGTATTACGCAAATAAGTGATGATACGACCAAACCACTCAAAACAGTGGTATATTTGACCAAATACTTAGATTCCATGTTCATGTTCTTGTTCTACAGATATTAATCTAATGGTTTCTTGTTTTCTCGAACTAGAACTTCTTTTTTGTTTATTAATAAATCTTTCTTCTTCCAACAAAATAGACTCCAAGGAATCGTCGAAGATGTCGTTCAACAAATTCGTTTTATCATCGATTAACATGAATTTAATTATAGATCTTGTTGTAACAACAATAAACCCAACAACACTGTCAATAACCATAATAGATAACGAACTCCATAAAATCCAACCTTGAACACCTTTGTCCCAATCATGAACATCAGCATCAGAGGGAATCCAACACATATATTTAGCTAGAGGGGCTAAAATACCCCAACCCAAAATTGCACCAAATAACATATATGATACTGTAGGTAACCCCATTATTATACCTTGACCAATATAAGCAGGAGAAGGTTGAAAGTTCCATAAAAAGTTTTTTGAAAGATAACTTCCAAATATTGGAATAGCCGAAATAATAGGTACAAAATATGCAACAACTGTGTAAGTTGATGCCATCAAAAAACTTTTCAATAATATTAAAACATTTTCATTATAAGTGGAATCCTCAAGTTTAATATTATCAGAGCTTATGTTACTCCTATTATTAGTAATACCTATATCAGACTGATTAAGATCAATATTTGGAGAATTGATTGGCAAATCATCTAAAGAGTATCCTCTGGTTGAATCGATACAATCGTTAACTGTAAGTGTATTTTCTAAAGAACTGGCTGGTAAGGAATCGTAACTTCTACAACGGCAACGTGATCTAATTTCTTCGTCGTTCATTCTTAAAACATCAGCACATTGAGCCTTTAGTCTACGATTCCTCATTTCAATCAATTCATCTTTTGAAACTTCTTGTAAAATTTCAGAGCCATTTAGCACTGAAATAAGAACGGCTGTAGCACTTCCACTAGGAAATGGTAATTTCTCTTTTACGATAACTTGCTTTCTCAATGGTACGGCAAAAAATACACCAAAAAATGCTAATGATATACACCATAATATTAACTGATTAAAGGTAAATGATTGACCTTGAAATCTTGTATTACCAGTTTCAGTATTAGTAATAAATTTTTCTATAGCTGGAATCACACCAACAAAGCCAAATGTAAGTGGACCAGTACCAATAGCTACAGACATACTTTGGACATATACTGTTTCCACATCAGTGAACGGTTTATCATTTGGTAATAGTATAGGCCAAATCTGTTTAAAGAATGCTACTGCTAACAAAGCAGACGGTAAAGACATCATTGATACCCAACCTGTTTGCAAACCAAACTGAAAATTTGAAATTAATACTAATGAACCTATTAATATACCAGTTATTGTTGCTCTAAAGGTAACCTGCCTTATATTAGGTTTTTGTTCCCATTCTATTTTGATTTCTTCATCTTTGTTATCATCATTACTATTCATACCATTATTAATTTTTGGTAAAAGCTGACGGGTTTCAGGCAGATATGGATCTACTTGGTCTGTCATACTACTAAAAGTTTTAAAGATTCTGGATCAAAATGCCCTTTGTAATGAAATAGTAGTATATTTTCAATTATTTTGTCCTTGATTGAATCATTTCAAGATTAAATTTTCCACATTGAAAATGATAAAAAAAGACATTTTCTATGTAATATCGAAATTAATTAACAATGACACCCAAATTATGTAAATATCTGCTCAGAAGTTTCATAAATACAGTTTCGTTAACCACATCAATACAGTGCTATATACATATATATGTTCAAAAACACAATTTTATAAATATCATTTCGTTCCGATTACTTATTTTTCACCTACAAGAATGTATCTTAAGATATCATCTAAAGATAAAACACCAACCAATTTACCCATATCATCTACAACAAAAAATCTATGTACTCTTGCCTTTCTAACATTATCCATAATTGCTGATAATTTATCATTCTTAGTACAAGTATAGACACCTTCAAAATCATCACTTCTTCTCATTAATGCTTCACCCACTGTTAATGATAAATCGTTATATATGCCACCTTTTATTAAACCCAATACATCTACTGCTTCATAAACATTCAATAATTGACCATTTTCATCAATAATTGGAATTGATGCAATACCATTTTGTGATAATAATTGGATAGCATCAATAACTGGTGTGTTCATATAACAACTTTTAACTGAATTATTTGTAATAATATTCAATTCACCAATTGGTTTTTTCAAAAAATTTGTTTCTCTACAATTTAATGCAACAAATTTTAATATACGATATTGGGTTAATACACTAACAACAATTTCTCTGTGTGTTTCTTCATCTTGATCCACTAATGGAATTCTTCTACTTCTTGAACCCATCATTTTTAAACAAGCTTCAAAAAGAGGGCGTGATGGATGAATCGATTCATTATCTAATGGTTCAACACCAATGGCACTTTCAATATCTTTTAACCCATTTAATTGTAATTTTTCTACAATTTCATATTTATCTGGATTAGAAAAATAATATTGAATAACATTTATAAAATCACTTGAAGTTAAAAGGCCAGCAAATTTTGATGTTTGTGAATCCCATAATGGTGCCGAAACGATATTGTTTTGTAAAAGAACGTTTAATGCTTTCTTAACTAATAATGCAGTATCTAAAACAATTAACCTATATGAAACTGGCAATACATCGTATGATGTTTTGGAATTTAAAAAAGATCTAATTGATTCTACAGCTAATTTTTGTTCTACATGTATTTTATCTGTTGCATCCTGTTGATTCATATTGTAGTTTATTATTGTCAATATTAATTACCCTTTACAAATTAATATTCAATTTGTTACTTCATTGAGTAAATGCAATTTTCATTTTAAATTGCTGAAAAACTGAAGATGTGGCCGGGTAGCGATATTTTTCATTGTGAATAGCTGCTTGTGGACGGTAATGTATGCATTGATAGTTGCAGAACCTGTAGAATGTTATTGCGTTTAGAAAACGTTTTGATTGCCTTCTTATTAACTTCAAGGTAATTTTCTTTCGTCATTTTGTAAAACTTTCCAAAATATCATATGATTTGAATAAATCAAAAGGGCTTTTTGAAATGATAAATATGCAGGTTTGTCTTATATATTTTGCTATATAATTAACAATTTTAAGAAATTATCGTATCAAATATGACTTTGCATGTGATTTATTACGTGTAGACATATTCAAACTTGTTCTAGTTGAATCATTTGATTGCAAAATATGATCCATTAATATGCCATTCTTGTTAGAACTCTTTGTTTGTCTTCTTTCTTCAAAAATGTTATAAAATTTTAAATTTTCATCACCACCAACTGTAGCAATGGTAGTACCATCTGGTGATAATTGAGAACAACAAATACGTGATTCATGTGCTTTAACAATTTCAGCAACTTTAAATTTACTATCAAAATTGAATATTGATATACAATTGTTTGGGTTACCACCAGTAGCTACAATTTCACGATTCATGACACCATTTGGATTATAACTTTGCCCCCAATGCAATGAACTAACTTGTGAACCTGTATCAATTGAACCTAATTTGTTACCAGTATTTGTATTCCAAAAATGAATGAACTTATCATTTTGACCACCACCACTTGCCAGAACATTGTTCATATAAGGACACCAACTTAATGCTTTTACTGCTGCATTGTGAGTTCTTTTTGTAAAAAGTGGTAATGAAGTTCTTGTATCCCATATACGAACGCAATTATCGTTACCACCAGAAGCCAATTGTAGACCATCATTTTTATATGTTAAACCACAAATTTCACCTTCATGTTCTGTCCAAGTTGATACAACATGTTTCTTTATTCTAACATCATTAATTTGAATTTCACCTGTCTTTGAACCAGTAGCAATTAGTGTCTCTAACCAGGATTGTGAACCAATACGAACATTTAATCCTGACCTCATAGTTCTTATTAATGACATACTTTCAGTATCCCAAATTTCAGTATTACCATCATTTTTACCAATTGATAGATGGCATGCATCATCTGACCAAGTTATACTTGAAACGCTCGCATCATCATTAAACTCTGTCAATAAGTGCACCGTACCATCGTTAGCGTTCCATATATAAACTGATTGATTCAATGCAATTGCCATAACATTACGGGTTGACCAACTCAATAAATTTAAATAAAAATCGTCTAAGAAACCTGGTGCATCAAGAATTCTTTCAGGATTTGTATTAATTTTCCTTAATTTGATTGAAGTAGCATTAGTTGACAAAGTTTTGTTGTCTAATCGTTTATTTAATGAATATCGAGTTCTTTGAAATGAGGTAATTGGTGGTGTGGGTAAATACTGTAAAATTTTTTGTTTCATATTTAGCCCACATGCTTCAGCAACATTTTGTTTAAATACAAGTTTTGTTTGCGCTTTTAAATGATCCTTTGGTGGTGCATTAGGTGGTGGAACTTCATCCTTGCTAATAGAAGGATCAATTTTATTTTGAATATTATTTTGAAATAGAGGTATAAACCTATCAGTATTTTCATTAATACCACTATTACCGTTATTTTCAGTGTTATTATCATTGATTATATTTTTTTGGTCATTACTTTTATTGCTATTATCATCCTCATGGAACAAAAAATCTTCTTTAAAGAAGGATGAATTCCTCTTCAAAAGAGTAGGTGGAGATGTGATTGTCAATTTTGGTCTATTAAAAATATTTCCATTGATGTTTAAAGATTTACTTCTGGGAAGAACACTATTGTATGTACCAATACTACCAGATTTGCTTACTCTTTTATTGCATTTTTTCCAGTCAATTATATTACTTTGTGTTGATGATATTATATTTAATTTTGCAGGTGATGCAATAGATAAGACAGATCTGGATGCATTATGCTGAAATACTGGCTTCTTTTCCATTACTAAACCTTCTACTTTAATGGATGTGGCTACTCAACTTGAATTTTAAAATTACTAAAACTTTTCTGTTTTAAATAATTTAATGTTATTGTTTTTCCTCTTTGGGAAAAATGACACAAATATAAAGTGGTATATGACTATCACTTATCCATCTACCACTAAAAACACTAGGCTATTGTTTAAAAAGATATTAGAATTACAGTCAATCAATGAATCCCGTTTTCAATTTATCTGATAATTTATTATATATTCAGTACATAAATGACGCTCTGCAATAATGAGCCAAACTTTCTAATATATTTAATACCCCTACCCTCTTTTACCAAAAATGAATTTATAAAATATTGAGACATTTAAATTGTTTGTCAATGTTCCAAGGGCTCATAAAAAAATTTTACGTTCATCCAGACGTAAAACATAGTTTCTTCGGTTAACGTATTGAACAAAATTTTCATTTTTTTGTAGAGGTAAATTTTTCTCTACACAAGCTGAACTTTTAATGTATTTAGTGTATTGATTGAGTATCTCCCCTTGTGTTAAGACTGAAATATAAAAATTATTGACGTTTTGGATATAATTGTCAATATTACATAAAGTAATATCATAATTATCTTTAGAGTTACTTTCTTTGAAGATTATGGCTAATTGATTAAAAATTTCGTCTAATTCAACAAACTGAGCCTCAAATTTATTCAAAATGTTACGATTTATCACTTCACGATCTTTGATTACTAAACCCTGATGCAATCTTTCATAAATAAATTGGATTATTTCTTTAACTTTTTGCAAATGATAAAGTGCAGTAAAATCTACGTAATCTGACTTATAGTAATCCTCTGAATTCATAGTCAAAAGTTTTGCGAGAGTATCTTTAGCTGCTATAACTTCAAATATAAGTGGATGGCCTAAAACCCCATTCGGATTAACGAACTCATTCAAAGAAATACGTTTGCAACTTTCTATATTATCCACTAATAAATTAGGTGTACCTCGTGGGTACATCATATTTTCTAGTAGAGAGTTACAGAATTGTAAAAGAGTTTTACAAACAGATTCGACACAAATTTGATATATCTGTAAAACTAATTTGCTATCACTAGGGCTAGTTTCTTTGCTAAGTTGATTTTTAGCAAGTTGTTGTAATATTGTTTCTATTTGAGCATATGGCATCTCTGTGGAATTTTTTAACTGCTACACATTCTTTTATTTTTGAAGATTAACTTGTTTTCTCTCAAAACTTTTGTTGTTTTATATTTGATTTTATTATTCGGAAAAAAATTATGACTCACATTAATTAAGATTTGAAGAATTCATAATTCGTGAACAAATGAAAGCTTTTCGATCGACTGCCTCATATGGTGTGATTTTTTAATAGACAAAGATTCCCATATAAGTGATTAACTATAACATATAACCTTGCTTGTCAATACTAAGTCTTAGCTTATGTAAAGTCCTTGTTTATAATTCTAATTTAAGTATGGCAAATTGAAAAAAATTGGCGCTTCTGTATCATTATAAGGCTGAAAACATGTCAGAGGATAGAGAAACATACCAGAGGGTAACTCTCAACGATAGACTGTTTTCAAGAAGTGATTTGAGCCTTTGTACTCAAAAGACTTTTAAGACTAATCATAATTCATTAAAGTTAAGAATATTATTAGTTATGTTTGAACGAGGTAGTTTTCTCGGATTAATTATAATCTAGCTTCCATTTGGACTCAATGAGTTAATTACTATCACTTAAACAAAGTAGTTAAATCGGATTTTGAGTTTTTAAAACACTAAATAGTTTAATAGTAGTTGACCTTTTTTTACTGGGCATATTCGTGGCAAAGCTGGTTCATAACATTTGACATTAACTTTTTATTTGAAATAAGTTTAATCCTGAACACGGTTTCTCTAGGCTGCATTACATATGCTCTAGCTTTAATAACAGTAATATCAAATTATTTATTATTTCATTAAATATTTATTAATATTTAATTTTAAAGACAAATGATAAAATGGGTCTTTGCAGCAGCAAGCAAGAACAAGGTAAAGTGTTGGGAACCACAGAACAAACCGGAAGGAATAAAGCACCACAAAATTCAAATGGCAAGACTGCTCTAAACTCATCAGATGTAAATATTCATAACGGTAATAATAACAGCGATAGAATTTTGGGAGATTCAAAGGAACACAATGAGAGTTTATCACCCAGAGAAGCTGCGCGCTTGGCAGCAGAGAAACGATTAAACGATAACACGAAAGAGTTAACTAAAGGTACTCTAGGCAAAAAATTAGCTAAGCAAAAGGGCTTAAAAGTCTGAATAATTTCTATAATCAAATAAAATATATAATTATATAATTAATTAATTTCAATATTATATTATTTGAAATATTTTATAAAGAGGATAAAGCAAGTTTAATTATTATCAAGTTGCACTTGATATTTCGTAAGATGAATAGAATTATTGATATTGATGGTAACACAGAGTTATTGAATTTACCAGTCGTTAAGTTTCCACCTTTCAAGCTAAGAGCTTTATTGATTGAAAAAGATCCAGTAGTTTGGTTACATTTAATTGAAACTTATGTACAATATTGTCAATTTTTAATGGATCCACAGCATATGATGATTGAACATATCGATGATGCCACTTTAGATCATATAAGGATCTTTGTTAGAAGTTATTTACAACAAATGAGTTTAGATGTTGGTCAAATTTTATCACTTGGTATTAATAATGATGTTGATTCGAAACTTATCGAATTGAAAAGGTGGTTGCTATATATGATCACTGAGTGTGGTTTGATGCATTTACAAATTTTTGGTGAATGCTTATGGGATATGATAAGAATTTTTAGTCCGGATAATACTAAAATTTTACAAAAGTTATTGTTAGGTGAAATAATACCAACTATAAATGTACCAAAAACCCAAATTAATAAAATACCGCAACTTCAAAAGTATTTAAAACAAAGAATTGAATCAAACAAGTTTAATAGAATAGATCTGAAAACTTTACAAACCCTTTTAAAAACAAATAACTCAAATGCAAAGTCTAAATTTAATGATGAATTTTTAACATTAAATTGGTTAGAAAATCTAGAACTTTGGTGGTCTAAAGGTGAAGGTAAATATCATGAATTGGCAAAACAATTATGTTTAGCTACATTATTGTCTGTGAGTGAAGGTAGATTGATTAATTTTATAAAAGATGAATTAAATTTGGAAAATTTAAATTCTTTATTATACTATCCATTATTCGGTTCAATAATAATCAACACTAACTTTGCAAAATGGTTTCCTAATTTGTTAAATGAATTGCCATATTTGAATTTATTTCCTGTTGATACCCCCCAAGTTAATAAGACCAATGAACAAGATATTCAATCTTTGAAAGAATTCTTTCCTCATATAAGTTCCCAACAAGCCATATTACTATTAAACAAATATGATAATAATGTTGAACTGATTACAAACGAACTGCTAGAAATTCCTGATCTATTAAATACATTGGAAACCTCTCAAAATGGTATTGAAGAAAATAGCGAGGAGGAATTGAATAATATCGAAGATGAACAAGATTTACAATTGCTACCTAATAAAACTAGAAATATCGATAATGCTACCAAGGAGATAATAAGAAAACATGTTCCAGATGAAATAAAGAATAGAACTTTAACTCGAGCATTAAAATTATTGTACGACGATAACGATAATGACAATGATGAACTTGATGATACATATGACGAATCAATGGTTGAATTGAATCGTACTAATATGGAAAAATTAAAATTAGATACCAGTAATGAGGACGCTGAAGAGCAGCAGCATAAAAAGAATAGAGAAGAACAGATTGAATCGCATTTGTGGGAATTGTTAAAGCAAGATAAATCGATTTTTGCTCGTGATAAGAGAGGCACTAACGGTAGAAAACAGCTGAAAAAACAAATTACCTGGTCTGATGAACAAATCGAAGGTTGGGCTCGTATGTTAGAGAGATCTCCACAAAGGGCACGTTTGTTGGAAGAAAAATATATGTTTAAAGGTAATCAGAAAACTGGCAAAACTTCATATGTAAAAAACGATAGCACAACGCATGGACCTCCTAATTCACCAAGTTCCGGACAGAAGTCTCAACAGCAGTCGCGTAAAAAGAAAATTGTCAAGACACGTAAAGACTTGCATAATAATAACAAAAACTCAAAGAGAAACATTAAAAAGCCACCTCAAAAATCATTGAGCAACACGAAATAAGAAATTCTAGTTAAACATGTGGAACTTGTCAAGATATACATATATAGATTTTTTTATATTTGATGGTACTTTTACCAAAACGAAATTGTTTAGATATAATTAATTTTCACATTTTTATCAAATTTCAATTAAAGGAAACTTAAAATCTACAAGACTGAAATAGTTGAGAGTCTCCTATTTACAAAAAATATATAAATAATGGATAAATCAATAGCTGCAGTATACAAATTAATAAAAGCACCAGTATATTCACACTGCTATTCAAGTGATAAATCGATTTTAGCAATTACATGTGAGAACAAATGTTTAATTTATAGGATTTCCGCTAATTTAGAACAACCAACTTTAGTTGCTACACTAGTTAATCATGATAAAGTTGTCACTGCCGTTGATATTTCTCTTCATGGTAGAATTGTTACTTGTTCTCAAGATAGAAATGCTTACGTTTGGGAACCATTAAGCGATGGTTCTTATAAGCCAACTTTGGTATTACTAAGAATTAATCGTGCTGCTACATGTGTTTCATGGGCTCCAAATGGTTACAAATTTGCTGTTGGTTCTAGTGCTAGAATTATTGCTGTTTGTTACTATGAACATGAAAACAATTGGTGGGTCTCAAAACATATTAAGAAACCAATTAAATCCACTATCAATTGTCTTTCATGGCACGCTAATGGTGTTTTACTAGCATCCGGTGGTACTGATGGTTATATGAGAATTTTTTCTGGTTTCGTCAAGGGTTTAGATACTAAAGAATCCGTTACTAATTCACCTTGGGGTAGCAAATTTCCATTTGGTTCACTGATTAAGGAAATCTATCAAGGTGGTGCCTATATCCATGATGTTGCTTGGCGCTGTAATATTGAAACTGTAGCTTATGTTGCCCATGATGGTACTCTAAATATTTTAAACTCACAAGATTCCTTACAAAGGATTAATTCACCAGAAGGTTTACCATTCAGAGCATTAGTTTGGGTCAACGACCATGAAATTTTATGTGCTGGTTATAATTGTCATCCTGTTATGTTTTCTGAATCTTCAAATGGTTGGATTTTCACTAAGAATTATGATAAGGTTGATAATGCAAAAGTTAATGGTACTTTAAACAATCTTGACAATTTCAATAGTGGTAATGATAATGAAAATGAAGATGAAAATCCAACTTTCGGTTTATCTGCTTTGAGAAAATTCAAAGAATTAGATTTGAAGGGTAAAATTTCATTAGCTACAAAACAAAGTGCTCATGAGAATGCTATTGTAGGATTAGCACCATTTCAAGAAGCAAATGGTCAAGTTACCCAAGTCTCGTCTTGTGGGTTGGACGGGAAAATTGTTATTTACAATATTTAATTTTAAAAGCAACATTTTAAACTATCAACAATAATACTTTTTTTTATAATTACATAAGTGTATATAAGATGTGGAATACATACACATTTATTTCATTTAATCATTAGTTTCTTTATTTTTGCTTTTAGCACCCTTAACAATATTATCATTATCTTTGTTATTGTTATTATCATTATTATTATCATCATTATCATAATAATCATTAGTTTCAGTTCTACTATTCAGTATTGCCTGATCATTCTTTCTCTGTAAAATGTATGAATACACACTACCTTTCAAAAGTGTACCAATCAGTCCAATTTTTAATTCAATATTTCTCATTTCTTGTAGCAGTTCATCAGTGGATACATTATCATCAGATTTATTTTGTTTCAAATTTTTAATAGAATTGTCTAAATTTTGTAAACTTTCTGCTAATCGTTCATACTTTTTCAATACAGAAGTTTGTAAGGAAGTTAGTTGATGTGACATTATAGTGCTATAAACTGTAACACGATATGCTCAAGGCTTATAATCTATGATTCACCATCACTTTCGCAATTTGAATTTTATTTTTCTAAAGAAAAATAAGTAAGATAATGTAAACAATCGATTTCAGAAATGATTGCACATTTATCTAATTCTTGAGGTTCAATTGTTTATTATATGATATACATGAAATAATCGATTGAGACCTTATCAAATTAAATGTTTGAGATGAATGTAACAAAACTTTTTATGTATTTCCATCAATTAATGATTGAATTTAAGTATAAATTGTTGATTTAAAGGTGCTTTGTGTTTTCAATTATATCAAAACTAACTTATATAATAAGAGGTGTGCGCCACTTCTACACATTTGACCTGCTTTTTTATTGTTTAGTTTATTAAGCATACATAATTACATAACACCTCTCCATTAAGTCTAACTGCGTGGGTTTTGCTGTAATTTTTTTTGATATCACGCCATATGCAAGCAGCTGTTAGTTTGTTTTTTGAAGAGTAAAAGGTTCAGCAAGCAAAATATACTTATCATTTTATATTTAACCGAAAACCTATTGTTCTTTGAAAAGATGAACTAGTATAAGCAAATGACGTTAAATTGTTATTTTGATATTTTAGTTATTTTAGTTATTTCTTCAGCTTTTATTGTAAAAAATGAAATGATCAACTTCTTCAAACAATTGTTGAATTTACCTACCTCTATACACACCTACTTCATATGAGATACATAGAGGCAAATTCTAATTTTGGCTTTAATTCTAAAATTTACAGGTTGCTTCGGATTATTGCCTGCCTGAGAATGGAAAATATGATCTGCTGAATGCAAATTCTAGTCCATTACATACGTTGAGAATTGAAGCTTACTCGAATATTCTACTCTTGTTCACATCAGAGGGAAATACATGGCTTTAAAACAAGTGCACATTATTATTAGAAACCATATCCAATTAATATATGAAAATGAAAAAAGTATCACCATATTGAAGAACATAATGTATTTTAACGTCACTATGCCATCACAATTACTAACCACGATTCCCAAGAAATACAAATATAAAGTTAAATGTATAAATTTTAAGGTCACAGGATTTACTTTGCTCTTGTTATATAATTCATGAAATAACGACTTGCTTTGGTTTTACTTTTAGAAATAATAATATGCTTTATGATAGACGGATTTTAATGTCAAAAACTCTGATACTTCAAAAATGAAGCTTTAAACTTGTTATTAACACCCGCTAACGTAATGCTCTAATCCTGTCAATTACAATTTGTTTGTGAATCAATTATTTTACCTTTGATTTTAAATATGGATATTATTGTCAATGAAATTTTATTGGAATTAAAATGTTTACTAAGGTAGTGCAACTTCAAATATGCAAGAATTTGCCTTCAATGCGATAATCATGCAATCTGAATTTTGAAGACTTGTCTTATGATCTCGTAAGAAACGACTGTCAGGCAAGAGCTGTCTCCTTCTATAGACGTCAACTGCGGCCAGTTTTTCTAGTTGTGAGATGTGCAAAAGACAGGTATGAATACGTGTATCTTCCTATGCATGGAAAGCAAAAGTTTCTTTCTAGGCAAGTATGTGAGAAACACACTTTCGTGTATCAATCAATCGCATATATTTGAAAATTTTTAAGTATACAATTAAAACTAATTGAGCTATATCTTGTTTGTGTCATTGTCAATTTCAAACTGTACTGGAAATTAAGTGAAAGAAGTTATGGTGGGGTTGAATTTCAAACGTATGGGTTTTCAATTTTTTAGGATAACAAAAAGATCGGGACGTCTTTTGTTTTTCTTGGTTATTATTACATTCATCGTTTTCAATTTGTTACTAATATTTCTATCAAATGAAAATACTTTTCCTACTGAAATAGTTGAACACCTGTATAGTAGTGATATTGATAATTTCGAAAAGCAACTTTTAGATGATACAAAGCAACATGATGAAAACATGACAATAGCACTAAAACCTATCCTAGATTTAGGTAATGAAGTAGATCAAAAAATAAAATATTCTAGAAAACCTGTCTTTGGTTCACCTTTTAAACTCTTGAGTCAAATTTTGAAAGTGAAGCCAGCAAAAATTGAAGCTAGACAGGACATTGAAGGTGAAAGTAAAGACAATCCAAAAAAAATTAATTCCGTCAAAGATGGTTTCGCTTTAGAAGATTGGAAAAACCCTAATGTATTTTCAGTACTTGATCAATGTAAAATTTTAATTGATGCGCTTTACGACGAGGAAGAAAATTGGAATAACATTAAAAATTTTGAAATAAAAAAGGACGATGAAAAGGCTGATGAACTTTTATCGATATATGCTGAAAGATTAAGAATTTATAATTACTGTTTCCTTTTCAATAATTTAATACCGTCAAATATATTTAATAATACAGAATCTAAACTTGTAGATATTTCGCAAAAATATGCCTCGAGAGCATACTTCACTGAAAAAAGTTTCCAAGCTAAAATGTTTCCTTTTTTGAAGACCTCCAATGATAGAGATATTTTCTTACCAAAAATTATTGATTTAAATACAATGCAACCAATTTCATTAAATATTACAACACCAACTAAAGAACATAATGACAATTTTTGGCAAAATTGGTCAAAAATATCAAAGGGTAAAGGTATAATTACAACATTTCCAAAATGGCAATGCAATTATTTTTTAAGAGGTTTGAGAACTTTGAAATATGTAAAGAATAAATTACCGATTCAAATTGTAGTAAATGAGGATGAATTTTCAGATGCTCTAAAGCAAAAATTATCAAGATATGCTAAAGAAACTAACCAACAGCTCTACTTAGTGACCTTTTCAAATTTACTAAATGAAAATATCGAGAAATACGCAACTGGTTATATGAACAAATTTTATGCCTCCTTATTCAACACTTTTGAAGAATTTGTGCTTTTTGATGCTGATGCTGTCACATTTTTAAATCCGCAAGAATATTTTGATTTCGCTGAATATAAGTCATCCGGATTGTATATTGGTCGTGATAGAAATTTGAAAACACGAGTTAGTGAAAGTTGTATAAATTCCTTCAGGCAACTTGAACCAACGTTTGAAGAAATTAATTTATTAAACTCTTCTATTTTTTATACTGTAAATGCAATGAATGAATCTTCTCCTAATGGTAATGCATATAGATCCCATTTTGTAGATCGTGAAAAGCATATTGCAGAATCAAGTTTGGTTACCATAAATAAGAAAAAAAGTTTACCAGGTATATTAATGGCAACTATGTTATATTTTACGTCAAAAATTAAAAACTGTTCTCATGGTGATAAAGAATTTTTTTGGCTTGGTCCACTGTATGCTGGCGTCAAATATGAATTTGAGCCTAATAATGCAGCTTTAATAGGATTTCCTAAAAAGGAATATGATGAAGAACAGAATTACATAAAGACTACATTATGTGACATTCACATTTCCCATATTCGCAATGGAAAATTATTATGGACAAATGGTTATCTTTCAAGATCAAAAAATCGTAAGGATAAAAAGCAAAATCCACGTATGAGGGCAAACGGGTTCTTAATTCCAGGTAAAAAAGACCCAGAATGGAAAATGCGTGAAACAGACCTTGGAAATATGTATTGTGCCGCTGCAGTGGAAGAGAACGATGTAGAATCAATTTATGGTTACGTAGGCAGGATGGATGATGAGGCCTTTCAAAATTTTGAGGATATATCAATAGCTTGGAATAAAGAGTTAAATTAAAATTAATCATTTTCAATGGAACGTCGTGTTATTTTATAAAACGCTTCTCAATTGCTTAACGAATAATTTTGAATAAGAGTTTTAGTTGCTCAGTGTTATAAAATCTAGTTTTAAGTTTCCTTATCCTATAAAAGAAAACTGGTATTACTTTCTAAGATTGTGTTCAGTTTGTTACTTAAAAATTCACCTCATACACAATTTTTGGTTATCAGACGAGTACTTAAAATAATATAGTATCATGTGGTGTTCTCACACATTGTATATAGTAGCTTACAAGATGTCGTAGTTGGTAGTTATACAAATTGTACTTTTAAATGTATTTACATAAAAATATTGAAAAGATCGAAAAAATAAAAAAAAAAGAGAACTCTCTGAACTTGACAAAACCATCCAAGAATGTCCAATCCTCAATCATACACCATCTGGTCCCCTCAAGATACCGTGAAAGATGTTGCAGAGTCATTAGGAGTTGATAATGTTAATGATGATGTCTTAAAAGCTTTAGCTATGGATGTCGAATACCGTATTTTGGAAATTATTGAACAAGCTGTAAAATTCAAAAGACACTCTAAATCAGATATCTTGACAACTGAAGATGTTGCCAAAGCTTTGAGGATATTGAATGTAGAGCCATTATATGGTTACCATAGCAATACAAGTGTTACAAATCATTCTAACCACGCTAATAACAATGCTCTTTCCAATAGTACTAATAATGTCAACAATAACTCAATAAATTTGGACAATAAAGAAAATTCATTTGTTAAAGTACAGGTGAATGGTACACAGCCAATTTATTATTTAAATGAAGAAGAGGTTGATTTTGATAAATTGATTAATGAACCTTTGCCACCAGTCCCACGTTTACCAACATTCACAACACACTGGCTAGCTATTGAAGGTATTCAACCACGTATTGTACAAAATCCAGATTTAAACGAAATTCGAACCAGTATTCCACCCACTACTAGAGGTGCGATTGTAACTGCTTTGAATGACAATAGTATCCAAACATCGGCTTCTAGTTCATCTACCTCTAATGTTATAACTAATGGTACAAATAAAGGTAAAAATAACCATGATAAATCAATGACTTTTGATGAGAAAGTGAGTAAAATTCAATCGATTTCTTCAGTCAAACCTGGCCATAACACTGAAGTCAAACCTTTGGTGAAACATGTACTTTCTAAAGAATTACAAATATATTTTGATAAGGTTATAGAAGCCTTAACAACTAAAGCTGATTCAAATAATGTTGAAGTTAATGATAAAATTTTACATATGAAACAAGCAGCTTTAACTTCTTTGAAAACTGATAGTGGTCTGCATCAATTAGTACCATATTTCATTCAATTTATTGCAGAACAAATTACACATAATTTATCAGATTTAGAATTATTGACCTCTATCTTAGAGATGATTTACTCGATTGTCAATAACCCTTCCATCTTTTTAGAACCGTATATTCATTCATTAATGCCATCCATTTTGACATTACTTTTAGCTAAAAAGCTGGGTGGTACACCAAATGAAAATAATAAAAACAAAGATGAAACTATGGATAAAACCAATGACAATAAAAACGACCACTCTAATAACCTAGAAAATTCAAAAGAAACTGAATCAAACGAAAACGGTATTAATATTAATACTGATGATATTGTAACTGTAGATGGTAAAAAAGAAGACAGTGATGAAAACAATGCATTACGTGATTTCATTGACCAAACCAATTCGTTGCGTGACTTTGCCGCCACATTATTACAATTTGTACTTGGGAAATTTCCACAAGTTTATAAATCCTTGAAACCAAGAGTTACCAGAACATTATTAAAGACATTCTTAGATACAAATCGTGTTTTTGGTACATACTATGGTTGTCTGAAAGGTATAAGTGTATTGCAATCAGAAACTGTAAGATTCTTTTTGGGTAATATTTACAATTGGACAAGATTAGTGTTTAATGAACAAGATTTAACTTTAGAAGATATGGAGAAGAATAATGGAATAAATCCAAACATTAACAAATTTTTCAAATTGGAAACAGAAATTTTAATCAATACTATTATTGAAACATTATCCATTTTGAAAAGTGATTTACCTGAAGTATATGATGATAAGTCGGGTGCTGTTTTACCTGAGGAACGCGATAAATTAGTGAAGCGTTGTGGTGTTACAGTTTCATATCATATTCTTAAAAGAGATGATGCGAAATGTTTTATTAGCGCTATTTTTTTTGGTGAATAGATGTTTTATTAAAGTTTAAATTATTTCAACAAAAATTTTAGTTTTTTTGTTCAAGTAGTTCTCAAAATCTTCTTCATTGCAATACAAAAATAATGATAAAATTAAGTCGAATAATGTATAAGGAATTTACTTAAATCATATATCGTCTAACAGTGTACTATACCAAGCCAAACCTATTTTAGATGAATAGTATTTTTGGTTTCAAGAAATAAAAAAAATTGACTTAAAATTAAACCATTTTTTTAAGAAAGGGCTCGCGTATTTTCAGTTTTATAGTCGAAAGAAAAACTATGTAATATCATGTATGGATAAGATATTATTTATTTATTTATTTATTTCACATTTTTTCTGCTATATATTGTTTATAGTAGCAGTAAGTATTACAAATAACTATACCAAATCATACAAGAGTAACAATATGTTTCAAAGGCTGACATTTGCAACTGTTTACTATATATATATATATATATATATATATATTAAGAATTCAAATTATCATTTCTTCAATTATCTTGAACATTTTCCTGCAGTAAAAATAATTTAGCCAGAAAAAGTAGTTCAGATAACTTACATTTAGAATAGAAGTAATATAGTTTGATACAACAACATTAGTTAGGGAAATTTTTTGCCTAGAAATGAAAATCATAGCATGGTTTTTATACAATGCTTTAAATTCTAGTGTCTGATTGTACTTTTTATGTTACAATTCTAATTAAACCTGCACTAGTTGCTGATGATGTTTAATATTATGAAGTAGTCAAATTCCTACTTGAGCAAATATATACAAGAATAAATTCACATAAACTCATGGTTTAAACGTCTGAGTTTTCAGCATTATAAATTTTCAAGCTGTCTAACTGAGGAACTTTTAGAGGTTCAGTTGTGATGGCATCTACTTCATTTATTCTTTCTTTTAATAAAGGATATAATTTAGACCAAGAATTAGTTATTTTTGACTCCTGTGAATAATCTCTACAATATTTTCTGAACAATTTAACAATTTGAAGATAAATTGTAATACGATCCTTATGGGACAAAGTCGCATCTCTAAGAGAAGCCCAATCTGCATTAGCAATATATCTTTGTTTCATATGATTTATTGTGATCATTAAATCACACCATTGTTCCCAAATATTATCCGCTGTTAATTCGTTAAAATTATTCATGTTTTTTAGTTCAATTCGTTTGGTGATAATAGATTCATTAATATTATATATTTCGAAAAGTGATCTAATATAATTTGCAGTCTCTAAATTTTTCCAAACTGTGCATTTAGTTAATACAATATTTAATATTGGCTCATCCATTTTTTTGATTGTATGATATTGATTAAGAATTTTTTTCAAAATATTCAAACCTTC
This sequence comes from Grigorovia yakushimaensis, assembly GCA_003709265.2. Classification (NCBI taxonomy): domain Eukaryota; kingdom Fungi; phylum Ascomycota; class Saccharomycetes; order Saccharomycetales; family Saccharomycetaceae; genus Grigorovia; species Grigorovia yakushimaensis. Next base: position 237,237 of record PPOC02000507.1, on the reverse strand, counting down.
TACAGGATCATCATAGTATTTATCTTCAAAGAAAATTTTAAAAAATTTATTATTCAAAGATGAAAAGATACCTAAATTTAATGATAATGACTGATAATGTTTTAAAGTTTGTATCCAAATATTAATTATCTTATCCATATCCTTATTTTCTTGCCAAATATTTTCTAACATTGAATTAACGTAAGATACTTGAAGATCTAATTTATATGGCATTTCGTTATTAATTGCATTTTTCCAAAATGATTCTGCGACATTAATATCATGGCATTTACCAATAATGGATAGATGTGCATCTTTGATATAATCGAAATTAATTTTAAATTCGTTTGTGCTCGTACACATATCATTAAATAATTCTAATGCTAATTTATTTTTTCTTGCTAAAAGACAGGTATTAATCATACCTAATGTTAAACTTGAATTAACATTTTTCAATTTTTTTTTGCTTTCCATATAAATTTTTTCAATAGTTTCCCAGGAATATTCAAATTGATATAATAAAGGTAAAATAACACCTACTACTTTTGGTTTGATATTAATTTTTTGTAACGATTCAACTTTCATACAATTTTCCCAAATCTGTAATGATTCATTTGGTAATGATAATTCAATGAATGAAGTTAATAAATGCATCATACCAAATTCATTGATTCGGATCTTACCATTTGTTAAATCATTGGCAATTGTTCTTAGGGAATTCATTACTAAGATATTCATTTCATTATTAAAGGATTTTGAATCATAGTCAGGTTTTTTATTTAGTTTAATGAATTGTGTTCTATTGATTCTTAATGCGTTATGCAACATGTTAATATATTGTGATATGTATTGATCATTTAATTCGGGACAACCAACTAATTGATCGTATAATTTAATAATTTTAGTTATTGAGTCCCAAAATAACGGTATATCATCATCAGCTCTTGAATGGTTTCTAGTAAAATTTGGTAACCTTAAATTTTTATTGAAAAGAATTGAATTTAATGAAAAATTGAATTCACTTAGTAATTCATAATAAGGTGAATCCTTAGATATCTTTGAATCAAATTGAGGCATTGCATTTTTTATCCTTGAAGTATAATTTCCTCTATTAGACCTATTGAAATTGTTATTTCTTTTATCATATCTGTTGTAATTTTTAACTTCGTTTTTACTGTTGGAGTCAGTATTTTTTATGTTTATATTTAAGTTTTGAATCGAGTGTTTATTCTTAGTATGAATATTATCCTTTAAGTTATTATTCGTGCTATCTGAAGGAAAGGAAGAGTTTTGAAAATTAGATAAAGTTGTAGAAGACATGTGTATCAGTCTATGTGCTACTAAAACACTACGCAATGGCGAAATGCTGCATGGTAACATGTTGAACCTTGCTCAAACTCGATTTGGTTTCTTTGATTTGTTCGAAAACGAAACTTTTTATTTTTTTTCTCGAAATTTCAAATTTGAAACAAAACAGCAAAAGAAACAGCAGTAAACTCTACAGAAAGACACTCCATTTGCCATGTCACAAAAGAATAACAACGATATCTTTACATTATTTGATAAGAAGGGTCAAGGTCATATTGAATCATCTTTAGTTGGTGATTATTTGAGGGCTATTGGTTATAATCCAACAAATCAACAAGTTAAAGATTTGATCAAAGATGGTAATGAAAATTATAATTTGGATCAATTGAATCAATTGATTGACAACAATCAATCACTTTTAGATTCTACAACACAAGGTAAGTTAGAAGATTTTATTAAAGCTTTCCAAGTTTTCGATAAGGAAAATACTGGTAAGGTTACCGTAGGTGATTTGCGTTATATGTTAACTGGTCTTGGTGAAAAATTAGATGATTCAGAAGTGGACGAATTACTTAAAGGTGTTGAAGTCGATTCCAATGGTGGTATTGAATATAAAAAATTTATTGAAGATATCTTAAGGCAATAAATTTAAACACTTTAAGATGAAAATTTAAAATGATATTCCAATTAATATTTTTCTCTCTCACTTCTATTTACCTCACACCCTCTTCACATACGTTAGTATAATCCATAAGAACAGTCAATTTTACCACTACATCGAAATCATTTTAATTAATACTCTATATTAATTTATTAAGTTATATTATATTATACTATATTTTATTATATTATATACATATTTACTATAAAGATGTAAAGATTTATAAATTTGAATAGTTAATTTGAACATAAACAAACAGATATTGTGGTGAACAACAAAAAATAAACCAAGCGCCTGTATTTGTTGCGACAATTTCGAGGAGAAAAAACTAGCAATAAATGATGCCACTTTTAAAAGTACATGTCTTTGATTTTAATCACTTAGTTCAGTAAAATTTCTTGATCTATAATTAACACAGCGGTAAAAATAATAACCCATATTAGGAAAATATAATGACCTAATAAATCAAATAGTAAGGGGAAAGAATATGAAATTATGATGTTACCAATCCAATATGATATTCTTATTAATCTAAAATGACAAATCTCAGTAATATTAGTCCAATTTGTTTGAAAAAAAAGTGGTATTTGCATTATATTATTATGCGATAAAATGGTAAATAAAATTAACCAAGTTACGAAATTAGTTAAATGGTTTGAATTAAAATTATAAAACAATCCTAATAAAGAACTTATTTGCAAAAGATAAACGATTAATTTAATATTCAATTTGAAACGATAAATAAATTTCAAGTTTAAAGTTATCCAATACGTTAAATCTATTCTTGATCCAATAAATAAGTAAATCAAGACACTCAAAATTGCTGCGATTGATAAAACAATTTGTAGGATAAAACTTGATGAGATTGACATTAATTCAATGAAACTTTTAATACCATATTGGTTGAAACAATTAAAATTAATACACTGCAATAATATAATACTGTGAATATTGAAATTGTTCTCCTTATAAGTTTTTATTATAAATTGGAAATAAAATTTTATCTTGTTATTCCAATTGTTTAAAGTTGTATTTATAGTTGGATTATCTTGATTAATTATTTCTAATTCATGCTGCCAAACAGATAAAATGTCATTAGACTCGGTATTACTGTCATGGAGGGTATAATTTTCATTATTTTCAGTATTGATATATTTTAATAAAATCTTACTTGCCATTGTGGAATTGCCATTAACCAAGTACCATTTTGGTGATTCTATTAAAAAAAATATCAATAAGAACAATTGTATCAAGTTTATCATAAACCAAGTGAACGGTATCCATCTCCAATGAAAACTGTCTAAAAATGGTAATGACAAAACTTGAACTGATAAAATCCCAACCGGGTATAACAAATAGTTGAAACAATTGCCATATATATTAAAACTGTTGTTGTTACCATTGTTGGTCTTTTTAGACCACTGGTAAATTTCATCAAATAATTGTAAATAAGTTGGTATAATATTGAATTGACCACCTGTTCCAAGACCAATAATTAAGCGACTTAAGCAAATTATTTGTAAGTTATTAGAAATAGATAGTAAAAAATTACCAAACACTATCAATAATTGATTAAAGATCATAACCCATTTTAAGGGCAAAGTATGATAAAAATTATTAAAATCAGTAAATACTGTACCCAAAAGACCGCCTAAATAGAAAATGGAGACAATTTGTGACCAATTTTCATCATTTTGAATTGGTATACATTGCTCACCTAACCAATCTTGCCACCAATTTGTAATTATCTTTTGGGAATCTATATTGTTGGGCAATTTAAAACGGTAACAAGACAAGTAAAAATGTGGCATATTCAGAATCGTGTTCTGCACACCCAACAAGATAGTGGATATTGCTATTAACCACAATGTCATTGCTAAACTCTGAGTGATCTTGTCAGTGTGTGTTGTGGTGGTGTCTGTTGTTCCTCAGTGTTGCTTTGCAGCCTGAAAGCATCGAAAGAAAGAATTTCAAATGAAAAATCAGCACACTTCCAACCAGCAATCCACAGCAACGCTTCTCATTTGGCATCATGGATAGCACAACTATAGGTACTACAGGAGCTCGTTGGAGACCAGAGGATCACATATCTGCGCATATCAAAGATCTAATATTGAAATCGCACGAGTCGCCCATGGCGTTCTTCCACCTGGCTGAAACGTTGAAGACGCAAAAGAGAACAGGTTGGTTGAACAATGGTATTGTTAATCCAGAATCTATTAGTGATCACATGCATCGAATGTCGCTAATGTCACTATTGATCAAGACACCCGACATTGACACACAAAAGTGTATGTTTATATCGCTAGTTCATGATTTGACTGAAGCTATTGTTGGTGATATAACACCGTTTGATGTTAAGATTGACGCTCAAGAAAAGCATTACCGAGAGGTATCTGCTATTAATTATATAGCTGACACGATATTGAAACCATATAATGAAACTGCAGCAAACGATATTAAAGAGAGATGGTTAGACTATGAAGAACAACGTTGTCCCGAAGCCATATTTGTGAAGGATTTAGATAAGTTTGAGATGTTGGTGCAATGTTTCGAATATGAAAGGGCCAATCCAGGTAAGAATTTGAGCCAGTTCTATGACAGCGTTAAATACATCACTACAGATGAGGTCAAAGGCTGGACAAAGGCATTATTGCAGGAAAGAGATGAATTTTTCCAGAGATAAGTAACATTCATTTACAGTATATACTATCTGTACGTACACACACACTCTGTAACACACTCTGTATACCTCCACTTCACTCCACTCCATCCTCTTCGAGTCTTCGAAGCTTTCAAACACTGAAAAATCGAATCTGAAAAAAAATATCTACAAACCATCAAGTAAAGCAAGATGAAACCTTTCGAAAGTGGTCATGAAGACCTAGTTCATGATGTGGCATATGATTTTTACGGCAGATTTGTTGCCACTTGTTCCAGTGATCAACATATCAAAGTCTTTAAAGCTAATAAGGAAACAAATAATTGGGAATTAAGTGACTCTTGGAAAGCTCATGATTCATCAATCGTTGCCATAGATTGGGCATCACCTGAATATGGTAGAATCATTGCTTCTGCATCCTATGATAAGACCGTGAAAATTTGGGAAGAAAACCCTGATCAAGAAGAATGCTCTGGCCGTCACTGGAATAAACTAATTTCATTAATGGATTCACATGGTGCCCTATATGATTTGAAATTTGCACCTGTTCATTTAGGTTTAAGACTAGCAACAATTGGTAATGATGGTTTCTTAAGAATTTATGATGCTCTGGAACCATCAGATTTAAGATCTTGGACTTTAACTACTGAAATTAATATATTATCGCAACCACCAGCAAATCATTTACAATCAGACTTTTGTTTATCTTGGTGCCCATCAAGATTCTCAACTGAAAAATTAGCCATTTCTGTATTAGATCAAGCAATTATTTATCAAAGAGGTATTGATAATAAATTACATGTCGCGGCAAAACTTTTAGGTCATAAAGGTTTAATTAGAAGCATTAGTTGGGCTCCAACTATTGGTAGATGGTATCAACTTATAGCAACAGGTTCTAAAGATGGCAAAGTACGTATTTATAAAATAACCGAAACCAAATTAGACAACTATTCGAATAATATTAATAACAACAATAATAATAGTATAAGTTATAATAATAACACCGATGGTAACAGTAGTAATAATGATAACAATAGTAATAGCACTAATGATACTAACGATAATGAAACTATTGTTAATCCAAATTTATCTACCAAATTAAAAGTGGAATTACTAAGTGAACATGATGATCATAAAGGTGAAGTTTGGTCTGTTTCATGGAATTTAACAGGTACAATACTTTCAAGTGCTGGTGATGATGGTAAAGTACGTCTTTGGAAATCAACTTATTCAAATGAATTTAAATGTATGTCTATCATTACCGCTAAACAATAGATATATTCTCCTATATATACAAGCAAAACTATTAAATTCAACTATTTTTATTTAATTTATATATAATCTCTTATATACTACTAATATACTTACTTCTTCTATCTCTCTTCGTGAACTTAATTTAATATCAGAAACTTCATTCATTACTTTGTTTTTCCAATAGCTTTAGGTTATATTTATCTTACAAGTTTATATATTTATATATTTATATATTTACAATTTATTCAACTTTTGTCTTCTTGATATCTAACTTATCATCAATAGAATCTACTAAATCTTCTTTCGCAGTAGTTTCTTCATAATTTCTTTTGTTAGTTGTGAATACATTATTAGTATCTTCCTCGATTTTTTCACTTTCTTCTTTCTTAATTCCCTCTTCCTTTGTCTTTTTGATATCCTCTTGAACAAGATTTCCTGATTTTTGCTGAATAATATCTTTTTTCTCGCCATCTTTAGGTTCCACTTTGTGTTTTAAAATGACTTTAACTTTGTGTTTTGGTTCATCACTAGTACTACTGATATTACTATTTACTTCTTTCTTCTTGATTTGCTTGGGTGTACCATCCTTATTAAAATATTCCTTTTCAAGACATTGCATTAATGTATAAATTCTTCTACCAATTTCTAATGGTGTTCTACTCTGAAAGAAAAAATTCATTTCAAAATAGGGACAATCTCTAATTTCATCACGAATTAATTCATTAATATCAGTTCTTTCTAATCCATATTTATTCAAAGCTATCAATAAAAATCTATCTTCTTCTTCAGAAAAAATTCTCTTATTACTAGATGATGGTGGGAATTCTAATTTAAGATCAAAAAATGGATTCTTATATTGACTAATCTTGTCCTTTAATATATTAACTTGTGATTTAACTTTCCTCAATTTCTCTTCTTCAGTTTCAATACTCTTGATTAATCTTTCATGATCTTCAACAAGGTGATAGTTTTTCCAAAATGCCTTAGCGTATGCCTCAACTTCTTCAAAAGTTTTACCAGGCCCAAATTCCAGTGCAATTGCTTGAATTGAATTTCTACCATATTTACCTGATAATGTTATAAACTTTCTAAATTCGATCTTATTCCAATTACCAAAACCTTCATTTTCCCATTTGCTTTTCAATTCTTGTTCTTCTTCAGTTAATGGTTCAGCTTTTTCAACAGATTCTTTTAATTTACTTAATTTATCATTTAAGTCTTCTTCAGTCAAGTCATCACCGTAAGTATTTTTAACATCGTCGAGATCCGGTACATAATTTGTCTTCTTTGCGGTCCATAAACGATCTTTTTCATACAAATCTTTTAAACCAGGATGTTGCAATTGATGACTATTGAAAGCATGTGGTTTGGGCATTCTTGGTTGAAGTGGTGTGGTTACTTTCTTTGGGTTTAATTTATCCCTATAATAAATATCTACTTGATAACTATAATTTTGCGTTCTTTCACGCTTACTAGATGGTTTCATCCATAATGGATCAATAATATTTTTCCCAGTTTGTTGTTTCTTAAAATCAGTACCATTCCATTCATAAGCTGAGTCTTGATTAAATTTTTGCAAATCATCTAAACCAAGAGTTTCATATCTCGCATTTAAAGTTTTAGTTTTATCTTCAGAAACACTTAATAATGCTTCCAAATCAACATCAGGATCGGGATCTGTATTATTAGAACTAGGGTCTTTCTTATTATGAAGATCAGCTTTATTAAAATGCTTGCTATTTGGTTGTGGAGTAGATGCAGTACTAGTTTCAGTACTAGAAACATTTTTACTATCAAACACATCAGCCGCACCATGTTGAATCATAGACAATAACGAATCTCTTGATTCACCTTTAGTTTCTTTCTTTTTAACATTATTTTGTTGAATAACCAACTGATCTAACCTTAATTTTTGTGTTGCTCTCTCTAAAATTTTTTCTTCAACAGAATTATCAGTAATGAATCTGAATACTTTAACTTGCTTTTTTTGACCAATTCTATGAGCTCTATCCATAGCTTGTAAATCTGCTTGTGGATTCCAATCTGAATCAAATAAAACAACGGTATCTGCAGAAGTTAAATTAATACCTAACCCACCAGCACGAGTAGTCAATAAAAAGAGGAATTTCTCAGATTCTGGAGCATTATATTCATCAATTTGTTGAATTCTTATTTCATGATCTGTAGAACCATCAATTCTACAATATTTATAACCTCTAAAATAACAATAATCTTCTAAAATATCCAATAATCTAGACATTTGACTAAAGATTAATACACGAGAACCTTCTGCTTTTAATTTTCTTAAAAGTTTATCTAAAACTTTTAACTTAGCAGAATTGAAAATTAAATGTTCATCTGTTGTATATGGTGGACCAGGTTCTGCACCATCAAATAAATATGGATGATTACAACATTTTCTTAGTTGCATAACAATGTTCAATAAACGTGTTTTTGATTCTTTAGCACCATTAGCACCATTAACAGCATCAATATCCTTCTCTAAGATTTGTTTGTACCATTTTTTTTGCATTGATGACATACCAACATAAAGATTAATTTCTTTTTTAGGTAAAAGTGAAGTTTCCACATCATTCTTGATACGACGCAATAAAAATGGTTGTAAGACTGTATGTAACTGTTTGACAATTTTATCTTTATTTGCTGCTGATGTATCCGACGAAAACCAATCATCGAAATCTTGTGAATTAGAAAAGATATCAGGTAGAAGGAAATTCAAAAGTGCCCATAGCTCATGAAGATTATTTTGTAAAGGTGTACCAGTGATTAATAATCTGTTTCTAGAAGTAAATTCTCTCAAAACTTGTGAAAGTAAAGATTCTTCATTTTTAATTCTATGCGCTTCATCGATGATAACATATTCCCAATCAAATTTTTTGAAATGAGTCTTTTCTTTGATAATAATTTCATATGAGGCAATAACGACATCAAATTGACATGTTAGCATTTTATCTTTAATTAGTTGTGCTCTTTCGTCTTTGTTACCTTGTAAGACAAATGCATTGACTTCTGGTGTCCATTTATTAATTTCTCTTAACCAGTTATTTAAAGTTGATTTAGGTGCAATGACCAAAAAGGGACCACTAATTTTTTCCATATAACGAAGATAGCCTAAAAATGAAATTGTTTGCAAAGTTTTACCTAACCCCATTTCATCTGCTAAAATACCGGCTAATTTATTAGCGTGTAATGAAATTAACCAATTTAAACCTTGAATTTGATATGATCTTAATTGACCATTAATAAATGGTGGAGATTCTCTGAATTGATATTCAATGTCATCAGTATTATCTTCATCGCCATTTTCTTCATTATGTAACAATTCAGCATCTTCTTCTGATTCAGTTTTCCTCTTAGCAACCTTCTTACCATTTTTACCTTTAGATTTATTTTTCTCCTCATCTAGATCATCTAAAATAGTTTGGAAAGCAGGATCCTTACCAGCCTTTTGTTTAATAAAATGTCTAAATAATGTACTTAAAGACAACAGTTGCTCGAATCTTTTTTTGGTATTGTTGAAATCTCTAAGTTTCGCGTCATTACCGTTATTATTCTTCAAAAGATATCTTCCATAACGTGATTCATCATCAGGTGTCTTCAATTCTCCTTGGAATGGTTTTAAAAGTTCATAGTAATCCTGTGACATGGTACTTCTGACCGAATTGGATGGGATCTTTGGGCAAATTTCAAAATAAATGAATCGAATTTGTTGTTCAAATTGATTTTTGAAAAAAATTTGTTAATTTCAAAATTAATGCAATTTATTGCAATTGTCAATGTAACAAATGAACCAAACAGGTATGAATCAACAACTAAATCAAATAGATCAAATCGAGGATCCTCTTTTGAAACATTTACTATGTAATAAATTGCATAAAAATACGATTGTGCTAAGACAGAGAGCAATTGATAACCCTAATAACAACAAATTAAATAATTATCAAATCAATCAGTCGCAATTCGAATTCCCAATTTCTAAATTAAAATATGATACAATCGCACAATTACAAGAAGAATATGATAAATATCAAGATGAATTGAAAAAGAAACAATACAGTGTTAATTTTGATCAAGTTGATATAATAGAGAATGATAATAACAGTTCAACAGACGATGAAAATCAATTAAGAGAAAGATTATTGTTTAGTGATCGTTCAAAGAAAGGTGAATCAAAATCAACTTCTGTAGATAAAGAATTGGAGGTGCAAGATAACTTACAACAAGAACTTATATCTGACATGACTAAGTTGGTCACATCTTTAAAGGAAGGTGCAATTGCCTTCCAAACGGCGTTGGATGAAGACGAAAAAATTTTGGGGGCAGCAGAAATTGGTATACAAGTTGCTAGTCGTGGTATAAAAAATGTTAGCCATAAATTGAAACAATATGATAGCCAAAAATTGAGTTGGTTGTTCTATATAAGTGCTACATTAGGTATGTTAATTGGATTAATAGTAACTTTTGTTATTATTAAATTATTTCCAGCATTATAAAATATTTAATCATATAGATATTTGAGTATATATTTACAGGAATGTTATATTTGCAGTTGAAACAATAAACTATTAAACCTGGATAGTTTTTTTTGTAGAAAAGGACATTTTTTTCAAAAAAATTCAAATAAAAGCTTAACTAGTAAATGATTAAAACTTAATGTCTGATTCAGAGGTATTTGATAACCGTAATGATTTGGTAAGTCACATTATTGATAATATAGATCAATATATGCTTTTACCTATAAATTTAGATGCATTTGCCGAATTGGACGATGATGATATCAAAAATAGTTCTATATCGGCCACAATGTTTTATGATTATTTAAAAGAAAAATGATCAAAAGACATGGAGCCATCCGAAAAACCGAAATTATTGATTCTTATGAAACTGAAAACGAAAATTTTACGCCTACTAAGAAAAATATAGAAAAAAGCAACAAACATAAGTCGACTAATGCTGAAAGACTTGCGACTCAAGACGATAAGCAATTGAAAAATATAACTGACAAAGAGACTAACAAAGAGACTAACCTTGAAAATAAGGACTTTTTTGAAAAAGATGTTGAAATAATATCTATATTTGATAATGATATTTCTGACATGAAAGATACTAAACAAACCGAACTTGAAACAAAGGATTTTCAAGCTAATAGCAATGAAGTTACTCACTCAGTTAAGGAAAATACAGAAAATGAAACCTCTGAATTTGAAACTAGTGGATCAAGCGAATATTCTGAAAAGGCTTCATATGCAAAAAATACAAATAGAACCCGATTGAATGATGCTAACATTAAAAAGACCCAAAACAAGACAGAAATGTACAACTCGCAAAGGTTTCAAGCAGAGATTCAATTAATCAAATTTCTTCAATGAGCTCTGCTAAAACAGCCTTGACTACAAGTAGCAGTACAAATAATAATGGACAAAGAATTTTGTCTGAATCGACATTTTATAGATATGGTTATTTGAGAATTAAAGAGTTTATGCAGTCAAAATTCGAGTTTAATTTTTCAATTATTGACCAAAAAGCATTATTTGCGGACTGGGGAAGACAAATTGAAGAACCGCTAAAAAATCTTAAAGATTTGTTAAGCCGTGTTGCAAACAGCAAAACATTTATCATTTGGAATCGTACATTTATGAGTTGTTTGGCCAAATTACAATTTGACACATTATTTGTTTATAAGATAGATGAATGGTTGCTAATAAATTATTGAGAGAATGAATTTATTCTTAAATATATTATAAATTTCTTGTTTCCGGAAATACCAAGTGTTAATAGACGATATAGTGCATTTTTCACCTATGAGGCTGTCAAAAAGAAACGTTGTGGTTTTGTCCCGCGTTTAGGGTATGAAAGAAGCAAATATAGAGTGACAATGAAGCAAATATCTAGTAGTAAATTGCTTAATAGTAGGATAAATGATGTCTCTGATTATTGTATTTCAACATATAACTTTAATTCATTAAAGAAGACGACATTATTAATTCCAACACTTCAAAAAATTATTTCCCGATTATAGAGGTTCGATCATGAGTAGATGGCATAAAGGTTACAATAATAATCTAGCTATCAAAGAATTATCAGATATGTGTCGAGCACGTATCGCAGAAACTGAAAGAATTGATAATGCTCATACTGATAATGACAAAAGAACAGAAACAAATTCTAATAGATCTCTTTTCGTAAATCAACATAACAATTACAATAATGAAAATACTTACAATAGTAGTAATGATAATGAATATGAAAGGAAAAGATCAATTGAAAACACAGATTTTACTATTGCGGATCATGATAGTAATAATAACGAAATTCTGCACAAAAAAAGACAAATTGATAAATCGAATTTAAATGAAAATGAAAATGCTAGAACAACCATTAGTATTAATGACTACAAGAATGAAACTAATGTTAATAACAATAAAGATAATAATTCAAGTAAGACTGATGAAACACATCATAAAGATGTTGTCAATAACAATGAAAGAAAACATTCACTTGTTGAATTAATTGAAGTTCATAGTGATCAAATGAATTTAGATTCATATGATTATTCAAACTATGACTGTGAAAGGATACAAGAAGAATGGCGTAAAAAAATTGGTACTAAACTTTTCAATTTATTAAATGATTTGATTAATATTGATCAAAGAACTTTTCCTAAAGGAATTTGTATTAGGTAAAAGTTTCCCCCATATTGAATGTTTTGAATTAGAAAGTTCATTTGAATATTGGGAAAAAATTAAAACTTACTATTGCTCATATAATTTTAGTGCAAGGTTAGAATATATAATGAATTTGAAATTAGCTAAATCATTATTTTTGTCAGAAATGAGTTTACTCAAATGGCTGCATGAAATTGACAAGGCCTATCGTTTAGTGACAAATCATAGTTATGTAAACAAGAAGGATTTGTTAATAAGAGGTTTCCAGGCAAATTTCCCAAAGGAACTTTTTTATGAGAAAGTTCAACATTGGAATACTTTAGGGGATATGGGTCAAATCAAAAGTAAAATGGTGAAAGAGGTCAATGAATTTGAAAACAATAACATGAATGACAACAGTACGAACAACCCTAGT
>PPOC02000507.1:197259-224235 GCA_003709265.2 Grigorovia yakushimaensis | reverse complement strand
AAAATTTATTTTTTGACGTTTTTTTCCTTTCAGAAAATCATTTTTGACGAATTTTTTGATTCCTCGAAGATCGAAAAAAAAATTAATCTGGAAAGAAGTGAAAAATTGTTTCAGTTATGAAATTTGTTTTGATCATCTCTAATCGAAAAGACAGTTTTCAATTGATTCCCCCAATTAGAAATTTATTTTTCACATTTAACTTGCATATAAGTTTCTAGTAAAGATGGTTAAGAGACAAATTGAAGAGGAACAAAATGACAAAATTGATAGCAATGTATCAAAGGATGAATTGCATCAAACTAAGTTAACTAAATCCATAAGGTCCCATAAAAATTTAATTAACACTATTGATGATTATAAGCACCTTTATATTTCAGTGAAACCAATGGATATATTTTGTTGGGGGACTGGTTCAATGTGTGAATTAGGTATGGGTCCCTTAGCTAAAAATAAAGAAATCAAAAGACCAAGATTAAATCCATTTTTATTACTTAGTGAAAACATTAAAATTGTTTCAATTGCTGTTGGTGGTATGCATACCTTAGCCGTCGATACAAATCATGATATTTGGTCTTGGGGTTGTAATGACGTTTTTGCACTTGGTAGAGATACTTCTGGTGCAAAAGAAGTTTTAAAGGATATGGATAATAATAATAATTCAGATAGCGATGATGATGATGGTGATCTTAATGACTTAGAAAGTACACCAATCAAATTAGACAGGAATTTATTCCCACCGTTAGTTAATGGTTCTAAAATTTTACAAATTGTCGCTACCGATAATTTAAGTTGTGTTTTATTTGATAATAATGATATTTATTCTTGGGGGACATTCCGTTCAAATGAAGGTATTCTAGGATTTTATCAAGATAAGATTAAAATACAAGAAACACCATATAAACTACCTAAGTTTTCAAAATTTAAAATTGTTCAAATTGCCTCTGGTAAAGATCATTTACTTTTCCTTGATGAAGAAGGTTCTGTCTTTGCTTGGGGGAACGGCCAACAATATCAATTAGGTAGAAAAGTCATGGACAGATTTAAATTGAAAACTTTGGATCCACGCCCAGTGGGTCTTAAAAAGATCAAATATATCGCTAGTGGTGAAAATCATTGTTTTGCATTAAACAAGGAAAACAAATTATATAGTTGGGGGTTAAATCAATTTGGTCAATGTGGTGTTTCAGAAAAAGTTGAAGATGGTTCTTTAGTAACAAAGCCAACTTTAGTGAAATTACCAAAAGATGAACAAAATGATAACGAATCTATCAAGATTAAAATGATAACTGCTGGTGAACATCACTCTATAATATTAAGTGAAGATGGTAAATTATATTCATTTGGTAGATTAGATATGTGTGAAATTGGTCTTTCTAAGGATCAATTACCAGAATATACTTATAAAGATGAACATGATAGGGCAAGATCTGTCCCAATACCAACCTTAATTCCAAATCAACCAGATTTTAAAATGGTTAGTGCTGGTTCTCATCATTCTGTTGCCATCGCAAAGAATGGTATTTGTTATTCTTGGGGGTTCGGTGAAACTTATGCCTTGGGTCTTGGTCCAAATGATGAAGATGTTGCCACTCCAACAAGAATTAAGAATACTGCCACTTTAGATGAAAATATGATTATGGTAGGTTGTGGTGGTCAATTCAGTGTATCTGGTGGTATTAAATTAAGTGAAGAAGAATCAGACAAAAGAGCTGACGAAATGGATGATTAATAATAGATCATGTGACACAGCATCGTGTGGCGTATATGTATGTTACGATATACCACAATTTGGTATTTAATAATAAAATTAAATATGTAAAAATATGTAAAAAATATCGGATTTTGAAAGTAACATTAAAACTTCAAAACAATAGAGAGAAAATCGAATGATTTAATGCATTATTCAATAGCATAGCACTGAAATTTAGGTTAAGTTATTTTGAAAGAATAATAGACTTAACTGCAACTAATTAACACAGTAGAGTAAAAATAGAAGGTATACACTACATATTAAAAGTCAAATACATAAGATACAAAACACCTATAAGAAAACTTAACAAAATTTAGTATATAACATTTTATTCCACAAACCTGAAACAATACCCCACACTTGAATAATATAATACCAAAAGTTTAGTCCAATATAATAACGAAAATAAAAAATTTGTTATTAATAGTAGAGAAGTAAAAAAATGTTACACAATGCCTTTTTGCATACATTCTTCTATGGACCTTTTCTCTCAATGCATACGGTCTAGCAAAGAAAAAATTCTTTCATCCTAACACACTTTTCCTTCATAAAATAGAACTTCAGAGAAAAGCACATAGAAACTTTGCATAAACTTTCAACATGAAAAAAAGATAAATTTATACGCCATTGCTACAAATCAAAACCAAAACTTGAAAAATGTCAAAAAACTGACGTGGGCCGCTTTGAGATCTAGAATTTAAAAAGAAATTAGTAATTATATCCAGCGATAAATGTGGAAAAGCTGAAATTCTCCTATTTAATTTTCACAATTACATGTCCCACACGGGTGATCTTTATGTTGCATTTCCCCTTTGATTCATGAAAAGACAAACAAAAAGCGGAACTTTGATGAAAAGCGGATTTATATCAAAAGAAAAGCACGAATTTACATACTGACGTCAGTTTGTCTACTTAAATTTCTGAGGGTGTCAATTAAAACGTATTATTATGTCATGTCCCGGGAAGTGACGTGTATATTTCGTATCTGTTGCCTTATTGTTTAGTATTGTTAAGCCATGTTAGATTTTTTTTTTTCATATTATGTGATTTTACAATAATATAAAATATTTATTGCATATTTTCATATTGGGTGTTGTATTGATGATTTAGAAAGCATAGAATGCATCTTGTGTTAAGTGATATTATATATGTGTTTTTATATACTAAGGCAAAATTCATATGTTCAGGAAAATAAACCTGTTAAATTTTCTTATTTATTCTTTTTCTTTACTACTTATGATAAAGTATCATAGTATTCATCTAATTTTCGAAATCTTCCAGATTAAATGAATACATTGTCAAAACTTTAATTAAACGTCAATACTAAATCTTAATTAATGGGAGTAAAGATATAGAATGTTGAGCAAATTTTTCGTTATAAACTGCTCAATTTCCGCATTTTGAGTTTAAAGTTTCAAATTAAAGTTTTGGTATTGATAATGGAATAGTTTATTGTGTTTCAATGAAATAAGCTGAGGCATAATGAAAAAAACTTGGTAAAAACATCCATACCGTCAAATCCGTTTGATACGTCTAAATTACAATTACGTTACCTATCAAAATAAATAAACAAGATTTAAAAAAAAACATCGAAGAAGGGAACTAACGTCACATTTCTTAGAAATTCTATTGAATTAATCCCGAATTTTATATAGTTAATAATTATATATTTCATAATGTTTGTAACAACTTGAAACATGAACTACACTTTTCAATAGTAATTATTGTAATTATTTATTAGTTTTAGTATTATTATTTGAATAATTTGTTATGATAAAATTTGGAAAAAAAAAGTAAGCATTCTTTAAAAATTTGATCGATCAACTTTGATTAGCTAATAAATTCAACAATGCTTTGATAAGCCAATACATGAAAAATATAACTTAAATTTCAACAACTCCAACTTTTCATAGTTGAAAAAGGTTAACTATTCTTACTACTTTTTTGTAGCACAAGTTAAAAATTTTACTCACTTTCCAGCTCCTTGAAATAAACATAGTTCAATTATTATTATTTCACATGGATGTTGGATGACTTTTTTGGAAATTAAGGTTTTGAAATTAATGCTTTTTTTTCAAAAACAATGTCCTTTATTTTATTGTTTTTTGGGTTGCAAATATGCATATCTTTAGAAAACCTTATTGTATAAAAAATAAATCTTTTTTTGCTATTGTTTCGGATATAATAACATTTTTGTATTGTTTTACATTGTCAAATTCCATTAAAATTTTTTTCGAAGTTTAGAATGTTTCTTACTTTGTTATTGTTTTTTTCACCGTTATTGAATTTGCTTCAAGTTATTATATGTAATTATTTAATTACATATATTTTTGCTTGTTTGTCTATTTTATTCGACAGGAATGTTGGATCATTGCTAATAATCGTATTAATATATATACCAAAAATAATTTTCGCTTTTTGTCAATTTACTTACCTGGATTCGATTGCTTTTCCGACATAAATAATAAACAGCTTTTAGAATTTAGGATATCAAATACATAATATAATCTACCAAAATTTCAATTTAAATGATTACTACAATGATATATGATCAAAATAAATTACCGCCAATTAAAAATTTATTTGACGCTATACGTGAGGACCAAAATGAAGATACTTTGAAAAAAAATAATATACCATATTCACCAAATAACAGTATATTATTACCACCACGCACTCCTCAGCAAGTTTCACCACCACAACCACAACAGCAACAGCAACAGCAACAGCAGCAATTTAGCCAGAGTCATCAACATTCAAATTCATTACCTCAAAACACATATCAATTTCAATTACCAACACCAATGATTTCTGAAAAAAATATAAACACAAATGTTACTGGTCTTAATAATGTTATTATTAATAATGCTGTTGACAGTAACTCAATAAATAATAACTACGATAACAATATAAATAACGCTTTGAATGGCTTTAACTACAACAATAATGCTATTAACAACACTAACAATAGCATCAGTAATAGGAATTATATACCTTATGGTCCACATCAAAAATATACAGCTAATGTTATTATGAACACCAGTCAAGTAAAAAACAATAACATTAGCAACAGCCATAACAATAATAACAATAATGTTGTTACTATAAAGACTGAACCAACCTCGCCATTGCCACAATTAACAATGGCACCCTTACTAGATAATAAATTGACGAACGCTTATAATGTTAACAATACCATTAATAATAATAATAATAATAATAATAATAATAATAATATTCAATCAACACATGGAAATAATGACGATAACAAAAAAGATAATATTAAAAAGATACCGAATACAACTATAACTAACGCACTTGACAACCCAAGTAAAACAAAGAAAAGCAAAAGAACATCAACGAAAAGAGCTAATTTACCTAAAAGGACTGTTCAAATTTTAAATACATGGTTATTGAATCATTTGCATGACCCATATCCAACACCAAATGAAAAAATTGAATTATTAAGATTAACTGGTTTAACAAAAATTCAACTATCAAACTGGTTCATTAATGTAAGAAGAAGAAAAGTTTTTGTTGACCATCATCCATTTAGCAATAACAAAAATACGTTAGTTAATAATAATGGCAATAATAATATAAATGACATGCCTCATTTTAATAATAATATTAATAATGGTAATAATATGAATCATACTACGACCAATCAAAGTAATATCCTCAACCATAGTAATAATTTTCATAGCAATCATTTTAATAATAACATTATTAATCCTGGTACAAATTTTAATAGTTTTAATAATTCAAATATTTTATCCATGGATAATAAATCTAATTAAAGAAATGCATGCAATTGATGAATATTGACAAAGTAAAAATTAAAAAAACATAGAACCATAAAACATAAAACACAAATTATAAAACATAAAACATAAATTATAAAACATAAATAATGATAATGAGTAATTAAAAGATAATTTAAATGAGATGATATTCAAAGAAATTCAAAAAGTAATATAGAAAATTTTTAAGATAATTTTAAAATTGATATATACAGAATTTATATAAATGTAAAAATATGCAAATATTAAATTAATTGTTATATTGAGTGTATTTAATTTTGGTTTTATTAATTCAAAATGGTTAGCCAAAAAGAAAAGAAAAAAAAAATATACTCATTCATATATATTGATATTAGTTATTAATATTGTTATGTACATTAACTTTAATTAAGTTTTGATTATTGTGGAATATAATTATCATCATCTTGATCCATTACAACTTGATCATTATTAGAAAAATTAGAATCATTATTATAATTGTTGTTAAATCTGCTAACTTTTCCTATTCTATTATTTAAATTACCATTGTTAAATCTTGTTGGTCTATTGAAATTATTATTATGATTAAATTTTTGGCGTGTTGCAAAATCACCTTGACCAATTCTTTCCTCTAATGGAACACCAAATCCACCTCTTACAGCATCAAATTCAAATCTTAATTCATCACTAACTTGACCACCAGATTTACCTCTACCAAATTGTCTACCATCTTCAAAACCTGGATCTAAATCAATTGTAATTATTTTCTCATCTAATTTAGTATTTGATAAATATTTAATGGAATTCATTGCTTCTTTGGGATTGCTGAAAATAATAAAACAAAAACCACAAGGTGTGAATTTAAATCTATCTAACCCCATGACAATTCTTTTAATTTGACCACATTTACTAAATAATTCATAAATTTGTTCCTCTGATGTATAAAATGATAAATTACCTACATAAATGGTACAAGAATTTAATGAGTTACGTAGTTCAGCTAACCCATTAGGATTTTTTCTTGCTTTTCTTAATAAATATTTTGAAGGTTGATCAAGACGTGAACACGAATGATCCCATTTTAAAGTATCAAATTCTTCTAATGACATTGTAATTTTTGTAAATCTTATAATCTACGTCCTATGATTGTTTCTTCCTATAAGTTTTTAATAGATCTTTTTTTTTTTTGCCTTTCATATTTTTTTTTATTCCAAAAAAATATTCAATTTTGTGAAAAATTGAATTTAGATCTCTTTGTGAGTTACCCGCACAGTTTAAGACAACAGCTCTTTTGGATATTGGAGAGTGCTTATGTTGATTTAGGCACCATTACTTGGAAGGATAGTTTCATAAAGATGTATCACCAACAAGAAATGTAACTGTGAGTATTTTCTTCTTTTGTCAAAATTTTGTTTGGCAAATTTTTGTAGAAAAAGAAATGTTTGTATTGCTTACCACCTAACGGATTTTATGCTTTCACAAATTAACTACATAATGATGAAATGGATACATCTGCTCTGTAAATGACATGTTAGGATGTCATCTTTGATTTATTTAGCACTTAAAAATAATATCCAGGCATCATAGGTGAAGAATACTGAAAATAAAAAAAAAAGATTTGTTCGATAATGAGCCCAGACTGTAAGTATTCGAGCAAAAATGTTTAAATTTAAAAGTGACTTGTATAATGAACTTTTCATTAGTGTGTATAGTAATGTCTCGGCCAGTAAAAAAATCTTCCTTTCTTTTTGAATTTTGTATCATTAACAATTCAGGTTTTGAATGATTAGATTTAGACGATTCTGTCCTGAAGTCGTTTGTTTTTGAAACGACTTATATCCTAGAAATGACCCTAATAAAAAGATTATCCAAAATTATTTCCTTTTTGTTGGAACTTTTAGGTTGAAGATGGCATCTGTCTTATATAATTCAAGTAGATTTATTAAAAAAATTTAGTTTATATTGAATAAAAACACTATAAAAGTAAAAGATTAATGATTAAAGATAATAATTTTAAGAATAATTAAGAATAGTTAGCTATCGAAGAAACAAACTAAAAAAAGTCCAAACGATATATTCGTTTAAATCATCTGAATGAATATTTTGGACCCAATTAAGTCGTTCTTAACTCAAGAGAAGGTAAAAATAGGAAACATCGTCGAATCCTTTCCAAATGAGAGCTTGAATTTCATTTTTTTAATACGAGACTTTTCGGTTTTAATCTTTGCTGACTGCCGATTTGGGGCATTTCAATTTGTGAAGTATCCAATTTTAATATGGAGAAAACGAGGAAGATCATTAAGAGACCGTCGGCCGCCACAAAAAAACATGTCTGGAAGAGACAAACATGTTGGAATTACTAAGAATTATTAGAAAGGATAACTTCATCATATAAGCATTCAAACAATAAATTGAGAACAGTATGCCATCAAGATGG
The DNA here is from genome assembly GCA_003709265.2 of Grigorovia yakushimaensis. NCBI lineage: Eukaryota > Fungi > Ascomycota > Saccharomycetes > Saccharomycetales > Saccharomycetaceae > Grigorovia > Grigorovia yakushimaensis. The sequence goes on along the minus strand of PPOC02000507.1, from coordinate 216,266 downwards.
ACGAAAAGAAATGATTTTGTGTAAAGTACTAGACTGTAAATTAATTAGTTCACGTTTGTGCACAAACTTGTGCTTTGATTACTAAGCTTCTGCTTTCAATGGTGGGCGAAAGAGCAAGTTATTGCAAGAGTACAACAATACTATTGTGGCAACATACATAATCACTCACAGAGAGCAAACAGTGCACCATCCGATGCTGTTTGGTTTGCTGGGCATGTGACTTGAGTGCTTTGTTTTTGATGCGGCTGTCCTCTCAGTGTTCCTCCTTCCTCCGGTATCTTATCTTTTGTGTTTCTTCTTATCTGGAGTGACGCTCTGCGACGGAATGACATAATTAACTCGATTATACATTTTTTATTTTCTGCATTTTCTACATTACTAATATAAATTATATATTCTTCATAACAACTTACACGTCCTTTACATTGCAAACATCTTATCACAGTCTACACTAGCTATACAAAACTTACTAAATAACAGAAAAGATTTACAGCATGCATTTCTTGCAAATAACTTATATCTGGTTGTTTGCTTCAAAGCTAACCTATTCTTTCCCACTAAAAGTAATCACTGAACCAAATAACTTTATGATATCAAAAGATTATGATTATCATAAAGATGATCACAATATCGATATAAGGCCAATTGATAGATCACCTAGTTTAACACCATCCACTAAATTAATCAAAGTCGGTGATAATGGTTTAATAAGTTCAGATTTAGAATTTTGTAATAAATTGGTCATCGATGAAATTTTAACGAAATTCCCAGGCACTAATGCTGCTGATGCTACAGTTACTATGACGTTGTGTATTGGTATGATTAATTTTTTCAATAGTGGTATCGGTGGTGGTGGTTACTTGGTTATGCATGATCATATACAAAATGAAAATATTAACATTGATTTCCGTGAACTATCACCATCTAAAATTGATCCAAAATTATTTAAATCTGAATTGGATTCAAAAATTGGTGGTTTATCAATTGCTATACCGGGTGAATTGAAAGGTCTTTATCATTTATTCAATTGGAAAGGTAGTGGTAAAATTAAATGGGGTCAGTTATTAAATCCAATTATTACTTTAGGTGAAAATGGTTGGCATATAGATGAAGTATTAAGTGCTACTTTAAAACTTTATGAAGACTATTTCTTAGATCATAAGGATATGTGGGGGTTTGTATTGAATGAAAACGGTGATAAAGTTTTAAAACAAGGCGATTTAATTAAGAGGACAAGTCTTTCTAAAACTTTAAGAATATTAGCACAAAATGAATCTGTTGATCCGTTTTATGATTCAAGAAATGATTTAGTCAAATCAATGGTTAAAACAATAAATAATTCTAATGGTATTATCGTTGGTGAAGATTTCGATAACTATGATATTCATGTTACTGAACCAATTAGTGGTAAAATTAGACATGGTTTTTACAATATGCCAAATAATGATTTGACCGTAATAACAAGTAGTGGCTCAAGTTCCGGTGCTGCTTTAATGTCATCATTGAAGGTAATGGATAAATTTTTAAAAGTTATAGGTGGTGATTATCAAATTGATACTACTTATAAGTTGGTTGAAACAATGAAATGGATGGCTAGTAGTAGAAGTCGTCTTGGTGATTATATTGGTGATAAGTTACCTCAAAGAATACAGAATATTTTAAATGATACTTGGATTGATAAAATTCATCAAAACATTATGAATGGTATCAAGATCGATCCAAATAATCCTAAAACTAAAAAATATAAAACATTACCTGATTTTAAATCATATGAGCCACTGTATGAATTAAATGAGCCACATGGTACAGCACATTTCAGTATTGTAGATTCATTAGGTAATGCGGTATCATTAACTACCACAGTTAATTTATTATTTGGTTCTCTTATTCATGATCCTGAAACTGGTGTAATTTTCAATAATGAAATTGATGATTTTGCTCAAGAAGGTAAACAAAATTCGTTTGAATTAGCACCTTCAGTTTATAATTTAATCAAACCGAATTCGAGGCCATTGTCAAGTGCTGCACCAACAATAGTCTTAAATGAATTAGGCCAAGTTGATCTTATAATTGGTGCATCAGGCGGTTCACGTATAACCACTTCGATATTACAAGCAATAATTAGAATTTACTGGTATAATATGCCATTATTAGAGACCATTGCTTACCCCAGATTGCATCATCAACTGATACCAGATCAAATTGAAGTTGAAAGTATAAGTATGATCGGAAAGGAAACAATAAATAAATTAACTGTGTTGGCTATAAAATCATTGAAAACTATCCAAAAAGTGTTGTTAATGCAATAAAGAAACATGAACGAAACTTGAACTGGATAGGTGTTAGTGATTTTTGGCGTAAGCGTGGTATATCGGTAGGTTATTGAGAACGGTAAAGGGATAATCTTCTTTGCTCATTGTATTCTTTATAAAAAAATCTGCAGATGAGTAAGCAAATGTTTATGTAAGAATAGATATAACAGAAAAAGTAAATACATTCAAGTAGAAAGGTGAATACATTCAAATAGAAAAGTAAATAAGTTTAAAATGAAGAAAAAAATTAAAAATAGATATAACTTATTTTTTAATATGAAAAATCAAAGATGGAACAATCTTTGCATTTAAAAAAAGTTGTTGGTTTTCTTGTTTTATAATTGTTTCAATTATTTGATCCTAATAAAGTTGCTATTTTAAGCCGGTGTTGATTTAGATTGATTGATGATTTTAGGGGGTAAAAATGGGTGTGTGTTAAAGCTTCATAAAGCTGTCGTCAAAACCACATATAATTTCTACTCAGCCTGAAACTTGGCTTATTTTTATCTTAAAGCAGTGATAAATTTCAAAAATAGAAACGGTCGTATAAAATTAATCATATGCAAGCTTTAGTTTTTTTTTAGTTTTTCCAAAAGCAAGCAAGAGCAATTTTTAGACATGCCATTTCATTATATAACAAAAATTCAAGACCGTGTGTTTTAGCTTGTACGGTGTTTTGTTTGGAACTTTTTTTTGTACCGTTATTTACAGCCATTTCAAAGTGTTTTTTCTATCTGACAAAATAAAATCGATAAACTGGTTGCTGGAATGTACTAAAAAGGAAAGTCGAGTAAGTACGTAATTCGTTTAGTAATTTTTTTTTTGATTCAATTTGCTAAAATTAGTGGGTTTTGAGATTTGACAATTCCGCTTGCGGAAATTCTTACAAGTTGTTGAAAACACGTTAAATTACTGCAGATCTTTAAGCTTCTTGTTGTTTTTTCAATGTTTTCTATTTATATTTTTGTATTCATTTTTCTTTGTTTATCAAAGACTTTATAAACAACGCGTCACGTATACTCGGGCCTACGGCATTTTCACTGTTGATTTTTTGTAAATTTTCCTGAAGGGCTGCGTTCATTTACCCAATAGAGTAATTAATAGGCATTGACTGTGAAGAATCTATTTGTTTCGACTTCGGAATTTGATTTGTATATGTTTTGTCTCAAAAATTGAAATCACTGATTTGTTGAACGATGATAATCATATATAAGTTGGTTATTTTTCTTTTTTCATTTGCTAGTTGCTGTCTTTAATATTTAACTTCCTCGCTTTAAAAACTTTTTTTTTTGTCTGTTCTTTACTTGGAATACATTGACGTAGCTCATTTTACACATTCAGTTAAATTACTATTCCACTTCAAATAAATAAATCGAAGAAGAAAATAATTTGACTTTTGCTAAAATGTATAAAATAACAATTTCAAGTATATTGTCTTTCGCTGTCTTAGCCAGTTTATTCAACACTGTTTTAGGTTCACCAGTTCCATTAAAAGGTGAAAATAATTTACAAATTTTGAAGAGATATTATGATTATGATGCTAACATTTTAAGAGGTGTTAACATTGGTGGTTGGTTAGTTTTGGAACCATATATTACACCATCTCTTTTTGAAGCTTTCAGAACTAATGATTCCAATGATGATGGTATTCCAGTTGATGAATATCATTACTGTCAACAATTAGGTTATGATGAAGCACAAAAGAGATTAGTTGAACATTGGGACAGTTGGTACACTGAACAAGATTTTGCTGATATCGCTTCTAAAGGTTTCAATATGGTTAGAATTCCAATTGGTTACTGGGCTTTCCAAACTCTTTCTGATGACCCATATGTTACTGGTTTACAAGAACACTACTTAGATAAAGCTATTTCATGGGCTAGGAACAACGGCCTTAAGGTCTGGGTTGACTTACATGGTGCTGCTGGTTCTCAAAATGGTTTCGATAACTCCGGTTTAAGAGATTCTATTAATTTCTTAGATGACAACAACTTACAACTTACTACAACTGTTATCAAACATATTTTAAAGAAGTATTCTGGTGATGATTATTTAGACACTGTTATTGGTATCGAATTAATTAATGAACCATTAGGTCCATCTATTGATTTAGATAAAATGAAGAACAACTATTTACAACCATGTTACGATTACTTAAGAAATGAATTAGGTTCAGATATGGATATTATCATTCACGATGCTTTTGAAGCTTACAATTCTTGGGATAGTTTCTTATCATTTAGTTCTGGTGCTTCTGATGTTGCCATTGATCATCATCACTATCAAGTTTTTGCATCCGATCAATTAGCCACTGATATGGACTCTAAAATCTCAACTGCTTGTAATTGGGGTAAAGGTGTTATCAGTGAAGGTCATTGGACCGTTGCTGGTGAATTTGCCGGTGCATTAACTGATTGTACTAAATGGTTAAACGGTGTTGGTATTGGTGCCCGTTATGATGGTTCTTACTGGAAGAACGGTGCTGGTTCATACTACATTGGTTCATGTGCTAATAATGAAGATATCACTTCATGGTCTGATGAAAGAAAAGTAAACACAAGAAAATTCATTGAAGCTCAATTAGATGCCTTCGAGATGAGAGGTGGTTGGATTATTTGGTGTTACAAAACTGAAACAAGTATTGAATGGGGTGTTGATAGATTAATCGAAAATGGTCTTTTCCCACAACCATTGTCTGATAGACAATACCCAGGTCAATGTAACTAGTTTGGTTAATTCAAACTAACTTAATTTGATTGTTATATCAGAATGACGCAAACTTTAACTTTTTTTCACAGATTCTCCATGGACTTCTAATGTTGTCTATCTACCCATCATAAACAAATTTTATTTTGATCTTTTTTATTTTTTTGATGTAAATCTTTAACCGATTTTAATATAGATTTTACCTATAAATTATGTTGAATTCGAAAGAATAGAAGGACAAATTTGATTTTAAACGGGTTAAGTTTTAAATATTATGAAGTTACTATTGAAATTATTGAATCCAAAAAAAAAAAGAAATATTATTCCTTCTTTATAAAAAAATTAACTACATCACTGCAACGCAAATATTATTTTATTTTACATATGTACTTTTATTATGTATACACATTAAACATATAAAAATATAAATTCAATGAAAAAATTAAAAATTAAAATTAACATTGCAATTTTTCCTGGGAGAGTAGTTTGCTATGAAATTAATCTCTTAGGCAACAAAGCTAAAAAAAGCAATGTTTAGCCTTTGTGCTAAATTAAATTCACATTTTCCTGCATCGGAGATAAAAAAAACAAGAGCCTGATATTCTTTTGCCTACACCACTCACCCGAGCTCATGAGAGGTACTTACAGGGAGTCAGTTCAAAATCCCAAGTTGTCCTCTTGGAAAACTTCAATAAACGTGGGCTTCGGATTAAAAAAGAAATTTAGACATCAAATTAGGCACGACGACATTCTTTTTGCAATTCGTCTCTTGAACTGGTAAGAAAATTGTCCATTTATTTGAACGCATATAATTTTATCAAAAATTAGAAGAAACTGGACATTAACAGTTGGGTTTTCGCTAATATTTACAATCTCATATAACTAGTTGTCAAGATTACTTTCGTATTTTCAAGCCATAAAATTTTGTATTCTCAACAACAAGTCGGTTATTTTTTTAAATTCCAAGTTCTTTTTTTGTCTCCGTCGGTTATTTTGATTTTGAAAAAGTGGTCAAAAAATCACTCGAAACATGTTTGCTTAAAAAAGGAAAAAATGAAAAATCAATTGGTAAGACTGCTTTTTGTTTATTTCAAAATAGATCATTGATCAACAATTCAAACTATCTCTTAAATCAGTTAGAACTAAATATGCCAGGTTTATTTAAAAGAATTTTATTTGAGGTTGCTGGTACCCAAAATGAAAGAACTTTAACATTATCGTCTACCAGTACCGATGGTCATTTCATTTCATTACGTCCCCTTGTTAAACCGGCCACAAAGGAAGAAATTGAATTCCCATGGGAATGGGTATTTGCTGGTTTAAATACTAACGTTAACGTTAGTGTTGCTGGTAATGTTACTAAGCAGGTATTTGATATGGGATTTGATGCTAATGTGTATTTAGGTATTGAAAATACTCATCGTGGTTCCATTCACACTAATTGGATTACTTGGGATTCTGGTTGTCTTCAAGAAACTGGTACTGTTTATCCATTTGGTGCTGATAAAGAAGGTGTTGACTTTGTTGAAGTTTGGCAACCAATTGATGCTAATGAAGAAAAATTCATTATGATTGATGGTGAAGCTAAAGCTAAATCCATTACTTTCCAAGTTGATACCGATGATTTTGAAGGTTTATTAATTGTAGTAGGTAATTATGCCCAAGGTTACTTAGCACAAAAAGGTACCAATACAACCAAAGGTTTAAATTTCTTAAGAACTTACAATGATAAAGTTCTAGTTGAGTTTGGTTCTAATGTTAGCAAATTCCCAACTGATTATAACAATGTTAAAAAAGGTGATAAAATCGAAGTTGAAGGTTTAACTTGGAATGTTATTGAAGCTTATTTGTAATAAAATTAAATGATTGTGTTTTTTTTTAATCAACATGTACTTCTAAATATATAACATTATTTACTTAACATTATATTCTGTAATTTACGTTTTCTTAATTTATTTTTGTCAGCTGATTGTATGTCTTGGTATCATGTAATAGGATTTTGTAATAATATAAGTATTTGGAATAATTGACTATTGAAAGCTGGCTTGTTTACTAGTGGTATTTCTTTCTTGTAAAGACATAATTAGTATTGATTCTTGTGTGTTTATTTTAAACTGGTTATATAAAATAAATAATTAAATACTGAGAAAAGATTTGTCTTGAATTAGTTTCCAAACACGTGCTGATGTACACATATGTGAAAAACATAATTTATAATCATTGCAATAGCGACTATATTCCAACATTAACCAAATTATAATTAATACCTTTTTATCTTTTATTATTTTTCATATATTGATTTATAATTTTTATATAAAAATGAGGAGAACTTCCAGTTCCTTATATGGCCTGGTATAATCTATCCCAATAATAATGTATTTTACTATATGTTCATTAAAGTCCGCGATTTTTAATTCAATTTTCCACTTTTGTTCATGGTAACTTGGCAATTACATTACTAATAATTTTTCAAGTTAACAAGTAGCTAAATTAAATTTTTTGAGCAAAAGAAATTAATTAAACGTTCCTTTAAAGCCTTTTCAGGTGATGAATGTGGTCATACACATGGGCAATATTTACTGACTAGTACCTCAAATACAATTTCTAAAAATAAGAACGCGCAAGTGGTTTAGTGGTAAAATCCAACGTTGCCATCGTTGGGCCCCCGGTTCGATTCCGGGCTTGCGCATTTCTGCTATCCGATATAGTGTAACGGCTATCACATCACGCTTTCACCGTGGAGACCGGGGTTCGACTCCCCGTATCGGAGTTTAATTTTTTGCTCGCGTATCCTTTTAAACACTAAATCGTTTACCCGCCATCATCTAAATTTGAGTCTCTTTTTATTTTTTCAAAACAAGGAAAATTGAATTGCTGAAATGTAGATTTAGAGATTGTATATAGTATATTTTAAGGCTCTTTCATTAAACCTTTTAACTTTGAAAAATAGAGTAATTATTATTGCTATTTATTAGAAAATCCTGAAGAAAAAAATATGTCTGGTGCCTGGTTATTTATATTAGCTGTAGTTACGAATTGTATCAATTTATTTGGTCAAGTACATTTTACTATTTTATATGCGGATTTAGAAGCAGATTATATTAACCCAATTGAATTATGTTCAAAAGTTAATCAATTAGTTATGCCAGAAGCTGCATTACATGGTATTGTTTCATTATTAATGTTATTAAATGGTTATTGGTTTGTATTCTTATTAAACTTACCTGTTTTAGCTTATAACTTAAATAAAATTTACAAAAAGATGCAATTATTAGATGCTACTGAAATTTTTAGAACATTAGGTAAACACAAGAGGGAAAGTTTTATGAAGATTGCATTCCATTTATTAATGTTCTTCTTTTATTTGTATAGAATGGTCATGGCATTAATTGAAAATTCTGAAACTGATGTCAATTATTAAGTTTTATAATCATTTAGCTTTTGAGTTTTTAACACATACTTAATTAATCAAGTAATCATTTAAGATAATATTACTAGATAATAAAAATTTTATTTCAATGTTGCAAAAATTTAAGAACACCTTGAATAAGACATTTATTTAAGCTATCAACCAATTAAGCTAAAAAAATTGTATTACAATATTGTAAATTCTAAACTAACTTTTATCAACAATTCTACTTCAAAGTTATAATAATGTAAGAATTAATATTTATATATGTATATATCCTTTAATCTATGATCATATACATATATTAACTGACTTCATTTTTTGTGTTTGCGTCTATTTATCGCTAGCTGAGCAGCAGTTTTTCTGACAGCCTCTTTCTACTAGTACGTATTATAATGTATTGATTTTTTTTTATATACACTTACAAAACAACTTCAATAAACGGATATTTTCATAAAGCAATAGAAACACTAAAAAAGGTATTTTAATTTGTCTTTTTTATTACTGTTTCCCCGCGCTGACTTACAAATCTATTAACTGTGTTTATTTTCTCTTGTAACATTGCTATCCTGTATTTTGCTAAAACATTATATGCTGCATTAGAGTGTTTATAAACACCACCGGTAAATGCCTTGGTGGCATCTCTACCTTTAGCGTCCTTAATTAAATTTTCACCGCCTGGATGCTCTTTAATATAATGAGTAATATCATGAACTATACCACCTATAATGACTAAATTTGAATTTTCTTTTAGTTTTTCATTAAATATAACATGATCCCAAATTGGTAATGAATCTAATGATGGTCCCCAATTAACTTTTAATTTATCACTATTTAATTTTTTCTCAATTTGCTGTAAAATACCTTGATCAATAACATCTTGTGGGAACTTTTTTAGATCATATGAAAACCCAATACAAGAAGTTAAATAAATTAAAATTTTAGTTGGATCATATTGATACCATCTAATTGCATTTCTATAATCTGTTGGGAATTCGTGATGAAAGTTATGATAACCTTCACCAAATGTCACTAAAGCGGTTAACCAATTATCTCTTGGTGTTCTTCTGTTATCAAATGGTTGAGTACCGATATAATGAGCCATTGAATTAATGCAAAATGTTGCTTGTTGGATCATGAAAATTCTTAATATACCTGCATATAAGAAACCACCCCAATAATCATTAAACCAAACACCACAGACAATTGTTGGAATAACAAATGCCGATAAAATCATAATGGGAATATAGTAACGATGTTGAACTCTTACAATCCAATCATCAATTAAATCACTTATATCCGCTCTGGCACGATATTTTGGATTTGGCTTTAAAATCATCCAACCCATATGTGAATAAAATAAACCTCTTCTAGCATCATATGGATCTCTGAAAGTATCAGTATAACGATGATGAATTCTATGTGAATGACCCCACCATTTAATAGAACCTTCCACACTTGCAGCACCAAAAATAGCAAAAATTAATCTTAGTGGCCAAATTGCACTATATGAACGATGTGACCATAATCTATGGTAACCTGCCGTAATTGAAACACCACCAAGACCATAGTAGAAAACTGAGAATAATAATGTATTATATCTTAATGGGATCCAACCAAGTAGAAAGATTAACCAACCAATTGATGGTATAATTAAAACTAAAGTAATATTAAGCCAATTTAAATGTTTATGCCAATTTTCTACTGTCCATGGTTGTTCAGAAATATGCTTTCCAATGTGGGAATTTTTATTATTGTTTGTAATATTATCGAAATTTTTATCGCTTTTTGAAAAGTCCGATTCTAATGAAGTCATTTCTTTTGAACCCATTAATGAACCTAAACCATTTACCACTCTTAATTGTTTTTTATTTAAACCTGTGGCTAAAATATTTGCATGTTTCAAATCAACTTCAGGATATCTATAAGGTTCTGTCATTTTTTCTTTTTTTTTTCGAACTTACTAAACCAATTTTAAGCTATTTTGAGTTAAGAATTTAAATAATTTCGATTTGATTCAGTAGTACTCTGATGAAAAAAAGTATAAAGTACAAAAAACAATATTGTTTACCAAATACTGATGATTTTTCTGGTTTCTTTTACGTAAATTAAGGCATTGATAAATTACAATTGAAGTTGGTCAGTTAAACAAGATTTAAATAATAATTTTATTTTAAATTGTTGAATTAAATTTTGATTCAATCAATCAATGATTAAAAAATGTTGATAATTGTTAGTGTAAAGTAACATAACGAACAACAGTAAAAATTAACAACAATTTGAAGTTGACAATAATCAGAAGTTAGCAATTTATTAAATCCGAAATGTCCACTAATTTTTCACTAGAGAATTGTAAATTAAAACTGTAGAAAAAATGGGAGGCACATTTACACAAATCTCAACAGTTTGCTATGAGCGAGTCTGGATCTTTCGTTTGTGTCGCTGGAGTTTGCTGCTTGATAAGAGTTGTCAAAGCACAACAACGGCGAGTCAAGATAATACAGCATTTTTATAAATATGTTTAAAAGGTATTTGAATTTAACATCGAATATATATCTATACTGCTTGTTCTATGAATTAAAAAAAGTATAGTTAAATGTTATTTAAGTTATCTACCTTCTTGCTTCTTCAAGTTGATTCAAATTCAAATTGGAGTTAATGATGCCATTTTTTTTGACTTTTTCTCTTAACAAATCAATCTTCCTTTTCAGGTAAAGAAATTGTTCATAATGCTGTGACTTGCTGAAAGTACATATAAGACAGACAAAAAGTTTTAACTAAGAATACTCACCGCAAACAAGTAATAAATTAAGCTATCTCTTATTATGTTGACAAATTCCTATGAGAAAAAAATCTTTTTTTCACTGAGTGATTATAATTTACCAACGGTATTTTTGATTGCGGTATTATCTATCATTACTACTAAATTCTTTATAAATGTCATATAAAAACGGAGTTTATATACCCGATATAGTTGATAATAAAGTTATTAATTGGAAATTAATACTTGGGGTGAAAATTGCAATTGCAACAAACACTACCAACACATAATTAACACAAACGTGTACAACTAACCGCCAACCGCCAAACCGCACAGGATCACAGCAAGGATAATCCGTCGATCAAAAACTTCAAAAAAAAAGGCTTCCTTCCAACAATCCTCCCCGCAGTGACTTCCACTTGAACAAAAACAGCCTAGATTACCCGAACTTTAGAAAAACACAAATAAAAATTTTATTGAAAAATTAATCATTGATTAATATAAAGGTAAACCTTTTCATTTTTTCATTGTTTCATCAAAGCTTGTCACAAGATTAATATAAATTTTATAATTAACAATAGAGCTCATATCCAGTAATTGATTTTTTTTTTAAATTATTTATCTATTCGTTTTAAAAAACTACTTTATCTTTTTTTTTTCTCATTTAACATAACTTAAAATGCCACATATTAATGATAATATTTTATTACAGGTTTCAAATCAAAGTAACAAGAGACATACTTCTATAGTGGAAATGTTGTCAACACCCCCTTTATTACCGAGAGGAAATACAAATAACATCAATAATAATAATAATAATAATAATAATAATAATAATAATAATAATAATAAGTTAAATAGCAGTAATACCAATAGTAGCATATCATTATCAAGTAATATGTCAATACCAAATAGTAATAATAATATATCAAATAATATATCCAATAATTTTGCATTTTCAAACGGGAATAGCCCCAATAGTCATCCTATAAATACTTTAAGTATCAATAATAATAACAACAACAATAGTAATAATAATTATGATAATCACAATATAAATACCGGCAATATTTTAAATAAAAATAGTAATAATAGTAGTAGTAATAGTAGTAGTACAAATAGTCATAATACAAGCCCGAATACTAATGATAATTTAAATTTAAGCAATTTTAAATTCAACACTCAAGTTTCAAATAATTTAAATTTTGTTGATTCTTTGAATAAAAACAACAGCAATAATAATAATAATAATTATAGTAATAATAATAATAGCAGTTATACCAGTTATAACAATAATAGTATACAAGAATCTGATTTAATTTTGACTAAATCGTTAACAAACGATTCAATAAACTCGTCAAATGGTTCCATTTCATCAATGTCGTTATCACTTTCAAATAATGATAGAGATTCTAATACTATTAGTAATAATTTGAATTTTAATAATTCAAACTTCTCATTAAATACAGTTTCACAATCACTAATGGCAGTCCATCAACATGAATGGCAATTTATACAATTATCACAATTAATTGAATCAAATAAGTTAATTTTCATTAACAATAATATTTCAGTAGAAGAAGCTTTTAATACTTTAATTAAGCATCACTTAACTTCTTTACCTGTCCAATCATCAAGTACTGATATTAATTGTTTAACTTTCGATTTCAATGATTTAAATTCATACCTTTTATTGGTTATTAATAAGATTAAATTATCAAATGAAAAATTAAATAAAGATATTCAAAATGGTAATAAAATTTTAGTAGGTGATTTAATTAAATTTACACCAAAGGATCCATTTTATAAATTATCTGAATTAGAAAATTTATCAAATGTTATTAATATTTTAGGTTCAGGTGTTCATCGTATTGCAATTACAGATCCATCAATGACTCAAATTAAAGGTATTTTATCACAACGTCGTTTAACAAAATATTTATGGGATAATGCAAGATCATTCCCGAATTTAGAACCATTATTTAATTCTTCTTTGAAAAAATTGAAAATTGGTGTATTTAATGATAAAAATAGTAAAATTAAACTAACATCAAGAAATTCACCAATTATTTCAATTAATGGTGACGAACCTTTAGTTAATGCTTTGTATAAAATGCATTCAGAAAAAATTTCATCTATTGCTGTTATTGATTCACAAGATAGTTTAATTGGTAATATTTCTGTTACTGATGTTAAGCATTTAACCAATACATCACAATATCCACTATTATCAAATACATGTCGTCACTTTATCTCAGTAATCTTAAACAATCGTGGGCTAGAAAATGGCGGCAAAGATAGTTTCCCTATTTTCCATGTTTATCCTTCATCATCGTTAGCACGTACAATTGCAAAATTAGTCGCCACTAAATCGCATAGATTATGGATCGTTCAACCATCTACAATAAATGATCCAACAGAGTTTCAAGAAACAGATTTTAGCATTAATAAACCATTTTCACCACATTTAGTAGAACAAGATAGAAAAACAGGTAAATTAATTGGTGTCATCTCTTTAACTGATATTTTAGGTGTTTTGGCAAGAAACCAAACACCACATAAGCAAGTTGATCCACAATTTGCAAGAAGGAATAGAATAAGTAATCATACTTAAATTACATTAGAATTTTGAACATCAAAAAGATTTAGAAAGATTTTTTTTTGGAATGCAATGTTTAAACTACATTATGGTAATTTTTACCCCTTCATTTGGTAATATTATTTTCATGTTTCAATTAATTCCAATTAAATATATGTAAATTTGGTTTAATAAAGAAGAAAAAATTGAGATTTTTTAATCCTCTATTTTTTATTTTGATATTTATATATATGTAACTATTTAATTTCAATATATCTATGTTTATGTATGGTATTCTTTTATATTAAATTATCGTTTAAGTTTTTCAATGCGGAAAAGAAATATTTATTTTAATGATTTGTTTATTTTTTTTATAAATAATTTTTGTTTCAGTTCAAGTTTTAAAAACATAAACAAAAGATTTCAGTGTTTTACATATACAAAAATATACATTACTTCTTTTACCAGTTTCAAGATATCATTTATTAATGATGATATTTGGTGGGTTGAAATGTACCCGTAACCGGTGTGTTATTTGTATTAGTTCATAACATAATTATATTTTGAATTATATTGTAAGTTATTATATTACTATATTTTATATTCTTTTCTCTATAGATTTTAAATGTGAATTAAAATAAAATCTAATAGTTCTAAAATAACCTCTTGGATAGAAGTTACTGGAATTTATATAGGTTTAATATTAGTTCCAGCTCAATATCTTTATTTCCTCCTATTTACTTATTTGGATATGTCCTGTGACTCAGTTTCTATATTTGGTTATTTAACCTTAACTACAATTTTTTTAAAATTATGATTGCCAATATTGGTTACTCAACTAATTTTAGGTTCCAGCAATTAACAATTATGATTCCATATAAAAAAAAATCAAACAACGAGCACCAAACTTTTCAAAGAATTAAATATTCAAAGAAACTGAAGAGCTTTCTATTCTAATTGTTTAGTCGATATTATATTCTAGCAATAGTTACTTAAAAACAAAAGATCGGTAAACCTGCATCTTGGTTAAAATTTGAAAAACTTATTAATAATTACAACCATTTAGATATATCAGACAATATAGACACTTTAGATGTTTCCAAAATTCCCTACATTTTAAACACCTAATATCAAGACCCAGTGAAAAATTTAACATCAGAAAAAATTAAATGAAAAGGGTTTTAGAAGGATACAAAAATGTCAAAGTGAATCCAATAACTTTTTTCAAAAAACCTGAACAATTATTGTTATTCCATTTAATGACAGATAGATTGAGTCAAAAAACTTTCAATTTTCTGAAGTATGAGTAGCGGTGAACTAAAAAAGCTAAGTAAATCTGGAAAAAAAATTTCAAATAAGGCATAATTTCAAAAACATTATTAAGCTGTTTTTTTGGTTTAAACAGTGTTAAAATTCAAACTTGCTAAAAGCATTTTATGAAAACATCCTTTTATGACAGCAAAATAATGATAAAGAAGTATTCAATTTCAATTTCTTTTAACTTATCTAACTGTTTTTGAATCTTCCATTACTAGTTGTTTTGGTATGTGCAATTGCGGTTGGGAAAACCAACCAAAAAAAACAATTTAAATTTCAAGTTTGAAGATCTAAAACTTGTGATTCAGTAATAATTTTTATCAGGCTTGATAATTATTTGGAATAGCAATTACACTAACAGTTTGACTCAATGGTCAAATTAAAATATAGAAAAGCTACAACCCAGTTTACTTCAACCTGTGGTAGTTTAACATCGAGAATGGATAATTCCGTGACAAACAAATTAAACTAATATTTGATTGGAATAATGTGTTCGTTAAGGGGATACAATCATTATTAATTATCAACTTATTATATTATGTAAGGGAACAATGATTACGCTATACTCATGTTATGGTAACATTAACTGAATAAATTGCTTACATCATCAAATACGATAAAATACTGGAAGCGATTACGAGGACAATATTTTACTACAGAAAAACTATTAAAAACTAGCTGTGTTGCTCTTATGTGTACGCTGTAAAGACATTGTAAATAATTGATTCTTTGATGTTTTATTTTAAACTAGTTCTTTAAGTTATATAAATACTATTCTACGTTAACATTTTCTAAATATTTAATAGTCACGTGCTTTTAGCACGTTGAATAAAAATCTAAATTTAATATTCGTTTAATGGCGGCTATATTCCAACAAAAACAAACTCATGTATATTAGATACTTTTATATAGATAATAGAACTTTTTATTACTTTACTATATTTATTACGTAAGAAACTTCAAAATAACATATTGTCATAACAACAATTGTATACATTGATTGATATTGTATTAAACCTTGAAGAGTAATAAACTTTGAAGAATAATAAAAAGATATTATTTAGATAATTTGTATTAAACGTATTAGCTATAAAAAGATTATTAAGTTAAAGCTATAGTTTTCTTGACTATTAGGTCAGTCCCAGAAAACCACAAATGTTGTAACCGAAGTGACAGAAAATAACTAATTTTGTCACTAGGTTCAACTTTGGTGTTTCCTGAGTCATTAAATAATAAGTTTGAGCTAATTAATTACGTTAGTTATTGTGATCCACTTAATAATTTGCACACTATTAATTACATTTAATTATTCCAAGTTAATTGCTTATACAAATTAAGAAACATCTGGTTTTGAAACGTTCAATTATAAAACATATAAAAAAGGTGGACTTATATCAACTGTTGATAAAAATGTTCCTTTTTTTATTTATATTTTATATTTAAAAGAATCATCGATTAATGAGTTCTTTATCTCTACATTATTCTTATATATCTTTTCTGTTGTTGCATTAGTATATATATCTTTTCATCAAGCTGAGGTTTCAATCATACGAATATTTTGAATCTGAAGAATTTCAAGACGTACCTGAAGAACCTATCCTAACAACAAACATGTATTAATTTGACACTGAATTATAACAGATAAGTTTACGTGATTGGCTCGAGAAAGCGACATTGATTAGAAAAACAAATTATTTATTGTAAAGCAATAATAATAGAGATAGAGAAGAAGAATAATAGAGATAGAGAGGAAGAATAGAAGAATAGAAGAATATATACATTATTTATATAAAAGGTAACATCTTACTTCTATAAATTGTTGTAGTATTTCTATTCTGACCATTTTCATTAATTTGTAGTAATTCATATCATTGTTTATACATATAGAATATACCAATCTACCAATCTACTAGTATAACTGGGCAGAAGCCGTTGAATCAGATAATTGTTCATCATTAATCTTGGAATAGATAGAATTCATTATAATTTATGACCTTAAATGTAAAAACTAAAAATATTATACTATATATTTTGTCGCTGTCTATATAAAAAATATAAAAAATATATAAGGAATTAATGATGAACAAATTATCAGAAACAACGTTCTGTTTGTTCTATTTATATAAAATATTTTTCTGTCCAATTCATCAAATAGGACAGATAAAAAGAAACGGTAAAAATTTTTCATCTAATGTTTAGATGTTACCATTTTGGATCATTGCCTTCTCAACATTTGTTTGGAATTATGTGTACACACACAAACACTGTAGTACTTTAATTATTTAGCAATAACGATATCTAATATAAACATAAAATAAGATAAACAAATTTGCCAAAATATTTTTGTCTAAATTATAGTTATTATTTACAAGTAAAAAGATCTAATCAACTGACGAAAAATAAGTTGCCTTGTTGGCGCAATCGGTAGCGCGTGTGACTCTTAATCACAAGGTTAGGGGTTCGAGCCCCCTACAGGGCTTTCTTTTTTATTTTTTGTAGTATACTTTGTCTAGTACTAGTAATTCTACAAGTTGTGGATGTTTAATTTGAGGTAAGAGTATGTTTTGTTTCAAGTCCTCTATATAATTATGTTTTGATATAACATAATTATTATTGGCCACATTAACATTAGTTGGCACGTTATCTTGAACGTTCATATTTTCTTATAACTATATTCGTTATTCCTTTTAATACATAACATACATAAAATACATATCATATATTGTACCTTCTTTTATATGATAAAGATTAGAAGTAATATAGAATTTATGACGTGTTTGTTTGTCGGATGTTAAACTCCTAAATAATCAGGCCATAATATCAAATATATAGAGGACTTGAAACAAAAACTATACTACACTTTCTGTATTTTACAAAAAGGTAATGGACGAGTCCGGAATCGAACCGAAGACCTCTCCCATGCTAAGGGAGCGCGCTACCAACTACGCCACACGCCCATAATTGTTGTTTATTGTATGTCAGAGTCTAGCAGTGGAAGCGCAATTAACAGTAATACTTGTAAATATCTTATTATTTCAGACAGAAGGATCTTATGTAAGCTAATAAGATCAAACACACAAATAACAGATAACAGATAACAGATGATCACAAATAAACAGAGAATCAAATATTACACAAATATATTTCTTGTTCTTCTTTTCTATATAATCTAATTAATCCAATCTAAAGAAGAACCTTTTTATATAAATTCTAAACATCTTTGTAACTTGTAATTACTAATAATTTAGAAGCTTATTGATATTAGTCATTTATGACCAACTCATTTGATAAGTTACCTTATTAGTCATGTATGACCAACTCATTTGATAAGTTACCTTATTAGTCATCTTTATAATAATACTCAATTGTAGAATGTTCTAAAACTTACTTGTTTGTTCTTTGATGACAAATAGCAGTCATCTGAATCATAGTAATGTACTTTTATGTTTATTGATGTACAACATTGTTTATTGTATGTCAGAGTTTAGCAATGGAAGTGATAATACTTGAATTATTTCAGACAGAAGGATCTTATGTGATCTAATAAGATCAAACACACAAATAGCAGATAATAGATAACAGATGATCACAAAAAACATGTCAGATAATTGTTTCACATGGGTAGTCATGTAATACGGTATTGTGAAACTATAAATAGAGATGAACTTTTTACAACATCTTTTATTTTATACTCTTCTTGTATACTTTATATAGTTTATTTTTGAGCAGACATCGTGTGATCTTTTACTTGTTTGTTATTATGGTGATTGATGTTTGAATTCATTGTATGTTTATGACCTATAAATAAAAAACTTTATTAAAAATAGATATCTTTGTCGCTGATTATATAAAAGATATATAAATAAATAAATAAATAAATAAATAAATAAATAAATAAATAAATAAATAAATAAATAAATAAAT